>CAWUFW010026162.1:0-36225 GCA_963921515.1 Calotriton arnoldi | reverse complement strand
ATTTTCCTAACTAACTTTAGAGTGGAAAGAGAAAAAACCCTTCCTTTTACAAGAAGGGCTCTTTTTGATTAACACATCTACAAAAGAGGACGAGCCCTTTTTGTATTTTTGCTCTACCTCCCCCTTGTTTTTGAAATCGTTCTAGAGAATCCTGGGAGGGAGCTGGCTTTACTATAATTTGGGGCATGTACAGAACCAGCCACTACTGTCTATCCTGGTTTTCTAACCTTAGCAAAACTATGTTCTGCTTTTTAAGTTTTTATAATGCGTATTGGGAGCGTAGGAGGATCAATACATTTTTCTTGAAAGCTGCCATGGGTGTGTCATTTGTCCGCATTCTGCAAAGACTACCTTACCTCCCCAGTCTCTTCAGTTTTTCTGCTTCTGTAGGTGACAAATGTGTCTTGTAATAAAAAGCAAGGAATGGGCATTTTGAGGCTATATTGTTAGTGAGGTCATTCACGTAAGTGGCATAATGACAAGGTCCTCTAAATATGATCTGCTACCCTCCACTTGGGGCAGTTCATGCCGAGACATAATGATTTGTATCCAAGTTCAGTCCATGTCTGGTGACTCTAGGAATATAAAAGGTTTAAAATAGTTCTGTTCATAGGAAACTATAAATGCGTCACTTTTGTCACAAAGTACCTGGGATGCGTCAAAATCAAAGATGAAAACGGGCGCAGGTGAGGTGCCGGAAAAGCAAAGCGATGAGTCGGTTCCTTACTTCCGGGGGAGGTGATGCATCGGTTCCTTACTGCCAGGAGAGGTGATGTGTCTGTTCCTTACTGCAGCGTAAGGGAGGTGTCGGTTTCCGGACATGCAGCCACGGTACTTACTGCTGGGCTACATTGATGAAGAACTTGGTGCACACGTAAGATGCTTAGAAAATCCAGACACGCTGGGTCGATGCGGCGGCGAAACAGGCGCTGCATCGATTTTCCAGCCACGTAGCAGGTAATGCGTTGGTTTCTTCAGCCGCACAACAGGGACTGCGTTGGATTCGAAGCAGGTGCCACGGACATTGGCGATACAGTGCTCGGGACTCGGGATGCAGCGATCTTTTAGCCTCACAACAGGTGCTGCGTCGATTCTTTGGCTGCACCGCGGCGATGCATTGTGTTCTCAACCGCATGGTGTTGCTGCAGCAGGAAAAACTGGCGCTGAAGGTCAATGCATGGATTTCCTTCAGTTCTTTGCAGCAAATTCACCTTTAAGGGCCCAGAACTGGTATTGGCACCATTTGACAGGTCATAACTCACAGCAGGGGAGTTCAGGGACTGCAGATGAAGTCTTTGATGGCCCGGAGACTTTTTAACAGGAGGCAAGCACAACCAAGCCCTTGAAGAACCTTGGCAAGCAGGATACAGAAAGCAAAGTCCAGTCCTTTCACTGCCCAAGATAGAAGTAGCAAGCAGTAGGCCAGCACAACACAGCAACAAGCAGAGTGGCAGCACCCCTCCTACAGCTTCTCCAGCTCTTCTACATGGCAGAATCTCCTCCTAGTCAAGAAGTGTTCTGAAATTGTGATGTCACAGCTCCAGTACTTATAACATTTTCTGCCTTTGAAGTAGGCAAACTTCAAAGGAAAGTCTATGTAGTGCACAAGACCCTGCCATTCCCTGACCTGGCTCCAGATACACTACAGGGTGGTGGAGACAGATTTTGTGAGGAACAGGCACAGCCCTAATCAGGTGTCAGTGAGAACTCCCATCACTCTAGCTCAGGAAGATCCACCAGCATTGTGATAGGCCATCAGGATATGCAGGGCAGAACCTCAGCTCCCCTTTTGTGTGACTGTTTAGAGTGAATGCACAAACAGCCCAACTGTCAGTATAAACCAGACGTGGATTCCACAGGCAGGCAGAGGCACATGATGGTAAAGCAAGAAAATGCCCACTTTCTATAAGTAAAAGACACACAGATGGATGGAATGGAGAACAAATCAAACATTCTCCCCCAGTCAATAGATCTGGGTTAAATCAACCGTTCTTTTGCTCACCATGCCACCCCAATTTAGACCCAGCCATATGCAAATAAATCTTGACCCTGTGCATCATGGGAACAGTCCAGACTGAACTGCCAAGCCAGGTCCTCCCTGGACTGGAAACAAGCATCCTTGGACCGGTTTCTGGGCATCACCCCTCATCAGCCAGGCTAGCTTGAACCCAGTGGTACAGTGAGTCCAGGACCCACGTCTGGGCATACCCGGCGCACTTGGGGCAAGAAAGCAAGACACAGATGATGGACGGAATGCAGAGCAAATCAAACATTCTCCCACAGTCAATAGATCTGGGTTAAATCCATTGTTCTTTTTGTGTGGAGTCTGGATGTTTGCAAGTTGTTTTTCTTCGAAGAAGTCTTTCCAGTCACGCGGTAGGTGACTCCTCCTTTCGGTGATAGTGCGCATGGGCATCGACTCCATTGTTAGACTGTTTTCCCACAGAGGGTGAGAATGGAGTTAGTAAAGGTAGAATAGAGATGTCCATACGTATGTATGTAAGATAAGAAAGAACTGCAACAGGTATATGTACCAGGGGAGGCGGGTGGGCACATGTGAATCTACAGCTCTACATGCCAAGAACAGATGCTTTCTGGGTAAGTAACATTTTCCATTCGAGGCATGTGAGCTGTAGGTCACATGCTTTGCATAGACTATACAGCAGTATTCTCCAAAAGCGGTGGCTTACCTGTAGCTGTTGCTTGAAAATGTGTTTTAAGTACTGCCTGGCCTACATTAGCTTGTTGCCTCGCCAACACATCTACACAATAGTGTTTGAGGAATGTGTGCTGTGTAGACCATGTTTCTGCCTTACAGATGTCAGCTAAGGGAATATTCCCTAAGGCAGCCATAGTAGCCCCTTTTTTGCGGGTGAAATGCGCTCTTGGGAGTATTGGCAATGTTCTTTTTGCTTTTGTATAACATGTTTGGATACATTTAATAATCCATCTTGCAATACCCGATTTAGAAATGGGATTGCCTTTGTGTGGTAGAGAAAAAGCAACAAAGAGCTGCTTTGTCTTACGAAAATCTTTTGTTCTTTCTACATAATATAGTAGAGCTCTTCTATCATCAAGTGCGTGTAGAGCTCGTTCTGCTACAGAATCAGGTTGAGGAAAGAACACAGGTAACTCAACCGATTGATCGATGTGAAAAGCAGAAACCACTTTTGGAAGAAATTTGGGATTGGTTCGAAGAACCACCTGGTCTTTGTGAAGTTGAAAGAAAGGCTCTTGTATAGTTAGTGCCTGGAGTTCACCAACTATCCTTAAGGAAGTGATTGCAATAAGAAAAGCAACCTTCCGTGAGAGAAATTGTAGTTGACACTTGAACATTGGTTCAAAAGGTGGTTCCATTAGCCTTGTAAGGACTATGTTCAAGTTCCACGCTGTTGCAGGTGGAGCTCTTGGTGGTATTACTCTTTTTAGTCCTTCATAAAGGTTTAATCACTGGTACTCTGAATAGAGAGCTGTTGTCTGTTTTGTAAGTATGCAGCTACTGCTGCTAAATGCAATCGAATGGATGTATAAACTAATCCAGATTGCTTTAAGTGTAAGAGATAACAGATGATGTTTTCTCCTGAAGCATCCAGGGGATTGCTATTGTTACAGTGTATAACAAAACGTTTCCACTTTGCTGCGTAAAATGCCCTAGTAGTAGGTCTCCTAGCCTCCTTTAGGATATTCATAGAGTCTGGTGGTAATTGTAAATAACCAAACTGACTTCAGGAGCCAAATCACCAGGTCGAGTTCCTTGGGATTTGGATGCCTGATTTCTCCATGGCTCTGAGTGAGGAGACTGGAGTTGAGATGCAGCTTTTGGTGTAAAACTACTGACAGCTTCAGCAGGGTGGTGAACCAGGGTTGGCGTGCCCATGTGGGAGCTATGAGAATCAGTGTGAGGGATGTTTGCCTGAGCTTCCGAACTACCAGCGGAATGAGTGGGAGTGGCGGAAAAGCGTAGGTAAATATCCCCGACCAGTTCATCCATATGGCATTGCCTTTGGAGAGCGGGTGTGGGAACCTGGAGGCGAAGCTTGGGCATTATACGTTTTGAGCTGTGGCGAACAGGTCTATGTGAGGAAATCCCCATTCCTGAAAGTAGGGAAGAAGAATTTGGGAATGAAGTTCCCACTCATTGATTTGCGGTCTGTCTGCTGAGAAGGTCTGCAATTTGATTTACTCCTGGAAGGTGTTCTGCTAGGGGATACATTTTGTGACGTATGGCCCATTTCCAAATGGCTTGTGCTAGGCGTGACAGTTGGAGAGTGTCCCCCCCCCGTTTTTTAGGTCTTGCAGACCTGCGTTGCAGCGCGCATGCGCTGCTCGCTCTGCGAGGCTTATTGTAATCGAGATTTCAGAAGTGGAGTTGAAGCCCCGCCCATCATTCTTATTGGCTGGCGTCGTCGTTTATGCTAAACGCTGGCTTCCGATTCAAAATGAGGCTTCTTTGTTACCGCCCTGTCTCCTTTTTGGACCGCCCATCCGGTCTGGATCTTTTGCTTGCGGCGTTACACGGTCTCCTTCATGTCGGCTCGGTAAGCACTATGTTTTTTCAGTCGGCTTTGGCAATGGCAGCCCGTGTTTATTTTTGCATTGCGCTGTCACTTAAAGTGAAAGCGCGATGCAAATATAAACAAGTGGCTGCCTTTGCGCAATGGCGACAGCTTGTTTTAATTCACTGCGTGTTAAACATTTTGTCGTGCTTTTATTTTAGTATTTATTTTGATTGAGTCAGTACGTGCGTATTATTTTTCGCTACTATCCATTTCAGCCGGTCCTCTGCCCAGGCTTCGGTTCCCAGCGTCCAGAATTCCTGCTCCGCGTCTTGCTGGCTTCCCTCCGCCCTCCCTCCCTGTCCCACCTGCTCCCTCCCTTCCCGCTGAACTCGCCCGCTTTTATTTTACTTATTAATTGCGGTCCGCTTTAACTATAGCGGCCGCGTTTATTTCTTTACTTATTTAACCTACTGTCGGTCCGCTTTAAGCATAGCGGCCGCATTTACTTATTTTTTTGTTCGCTAGCGCCCATGCGGCGCTTTCACATTTATGGATGCCCCGTCCCCTTCTTTAGGCAAACCGTGTCTAAAGAAGGGTGCGCAGCCGCTATTAAAGTGAAAGCGCGGCATGGGCGCTTTTACCACAAAAAAACATCTGTTTGTCAAGTAGACAAACAGATGCTTTTTTTTTTTTTTTTTTAATCAAAGCGCTGCATGCAACGGTTTCACTTTAATAGTGGCCGCGCCCCTTTCTTTGAACGCCATTTGTCTAAAGAAGGGGATGCGGCTTCCATAAATGTGAAAGCGCCGCATGGGCGCTAGTGAACAAAAAAACATTTGTAGTGCAATATGCGAGACCTATTGCATTGCAAATGCTTTTTTTTTTTTTTTAAGGATCTAATGAGGCCAATTGTTGGCTTCACGAATGCGCTGTCCAGGCAGTGCTTATAGTGGGTTTCGTCGACGTGGAGTGTTTTGGTGGTTGTGAGCAGATGTTGCACGGGCCATGAGGGAGGAAAGGCAAAGATCACACAGGAGGTAAGGGATGTGTGGGAGATAGGCTTCAAGTGGTAGAACGTGCAAGTGTGATTTCGAGAGCAACACATTACCAGTGCATTTGTGCTGTGCTGATTGCAGGGAAAGACACACATGGCGTCATCAAGGAAAGTTAGACTGAGTTCGATCGCTTCCCTAGCACACATGCTGTTCCTCATTTGTTTTGCTCACTGTAACAATGAGGTTTTTTTTTTTCACAAAAGCTAAATACATATTGAACCAGGGCAGTTTGCTTTTCATTTTCTTGCCTTCAAACTTCTCAGTTTCGATGAACGGAATGATAATTTAAACTTTGCTTTTGCTTTAACAAAACAATCTTCGATGGTGTTGCTGTAAATGGTGATTATATGGAAGAAACACGCCTAGACATCAACTAGCACCCATGGTTATAAAGATTATATAAGAATGTTTTTTTTTTTTTTTTTTTAAATGATGTTGCAAAAAGGGCAGATCTGTGTGGTTCCTTCACATGAGTGTCTGTTGTATTGAGATTTTAAAGCTATGCTAACCTTAAGCCATGAGAAAGCCCTGGGCCTCCATTCCATGATAGGGTAAAACACATGTTGGCTGGCAAAAAGGCACATCACGAACCTCTATGGAAAAACGTACGTTAACAAAGAAACTTGAAAAACAGAATAAAATGGGCTGTAAATAACCACTTTTAACTGATTAAAGCTATATGACCTAGAAACATGAATGAAATGCATCTTAATTTTGAATCCAAGTCCTTTGTCTTAAATGTTTTGTACTCAACCAATATTCAGACTATTGTCTGTAAAATAGTTTGGCTTCCACTCTGATAATATATTGACCATGTTGTAAAGTACCTCTGAGTGTGCTGGAGAATAACTGGGAGCAGAGATGAGACTTGACACCCAAGGAAGCCATCCTCCTCCCGGGATCTCCATAAATTGATTCCTCTCACTGGATGCAACCAAGCAGCCCCCAGATCGCAGTATAAAGTGAGCACAAGGAGTCCTAAAAAGAATTCCACAGCATGTTCTGCCTTCATATAATAACAATTGCGGTTTAATAAAATAAAGTGGGTACTCGGCTGGCAGCATCGTAAAAGGTAGACCATCTTTAATGCACAAGTTACTAACTTGTGTAACGATATATCTGTAAGAGACAGTAGTTAGTGACAGATTCCTTACCTTAGAATATCCCCAGGCGTCAGGCTGGATCCGGAAAGTTTTTTGCGTAGCAGTACCCTTGCGCGTCGGTAGGCGGCGTCGTGCGGCTCCGCGTCCGTCGTCGGCATCGTGATCGCCGGGATGACGTCGCGGGCAGTACTTAGGCGCCGCCCCTGCGCGCTGACGTCAGTTCTGTACACAACTTTCCGCGCCAGGAACGCAGAGCCATGCAAGAAGCTGACATAGGTGTCTGAAAAATACTAGGGCCCTGAAAGGGATGTCCTTAACCCTAGAAATCAGTTCGCAGAACGGGGAGGATGGGTGGGGCGGTAAGGAATCTGTCACTAACTACTGTCTCTTACAGATATATCGTTACACAAGTTAGTAACTTGTGCATCTGAAAGAGACACGTTAGTGACAGATTCCTTACCTTAGAATAGATACCACAGCAATACCAACCCCGGTGGTGGGTCTGCGAACAAAGATCAGACAAGGAAGTCCTGGAGGACAGAACGGCCAAAGAAGCCGTCCCTCCGGACCTGACTGTCAAGGCAGTAATGCTTTGTAAACGTGTGCAGCGAGGCCCACGTAGCTGCCTGACAGATAACCGGCAGCGGAACACCGCGGCCCAAGGCCGTGGTAGCAGCCGTTGCCCTGGTGGAATGGGCACGCAGCCCAACAGGAGGCTCCTTCTTAGCCAAAGAATAGCAGGTCTTGATGCACAAGGTAACCCAGCGGGAGATGGTTCGTTTGTGCACCGCCCGACCTTTTTGGCGCCCACGTAGCCAACAAAGAGCTGGTCATCCACCCGGAAGTGTTTTGTGCGGTCAATATATAAGGAGAGCGCACGTTTTGGGTCCAGACGGTGGAGCCTCTCTTCCTCTCTGGAAGGATGCGGAGGCGGAAAGAAGGTGGGCAAAGTGATGGTCTGCCCAATGTGGAAAGCAGTAACCACCTTTGGCAAGAAGGACGGACGCGTCCGAAGAACAACCTTGTCTGGATGAACAGACAGAAAGGGAGGTTTGCAAGATAGAGCCTGGAGCTCACTCACCCGCCGAGCGGAGGTGATGGCCACCAGAAAGGCTGTCTTCAGAGTCAGAAGACGAAGAGGACAGTTATGTAGAGGCTCAAAGGGAGCGCACATTAAAAAGGTAAGAACCAAGTTCAAGTCCCACTGAGGCATCAGAAACGGAACAGGAGGGAAGAGGTGTGTAATGCCTTTTAAGAACCTGTTAACAGGGGACTTGAAAAGGGAGGGCTGATCAGGGAGCCTGAGGAAGGCCGAGATAGCACAAAGATAACCCTTGATGGTACCCAGGGCAGAACCCTGTTGGGCCAGAGAGAGAAGGAACAGAAGGACCTCAGAAAGAGGGGCAGAAAGGGGATTCACAGCCTTTGCTGTGCACCATGCCACAAATTTGTTCCACCTGCAGGCGTATACCACCTTAGTGGAGGGACGCCTGGCTGCCAGAATCACATCACAAACTTCGGGAGGCAAGTCGAAAGGAATCAACTGCCGCCGCTCAATCTCCACGCAAGCAGGTGTAGACTGGACAGGTTCGGGTGGAGGACCGTCCCCTGCTGCTGCGACAGAAGATCCTCCCGAAGAGGCAGACGGATCGGGGGATCTACGCACATATTGAGTAGCTCGGGATACCAAACTCTTCGAGCCCAGTCCGGAGCCACAAGAATGACTTGGGCCCGGTCGTGCCGAATCTTCTTCAACACTCTGGGTAGAAGTGGTATAGGCGGAAAGGCATACAACAGACCGCAACTCCACTCGTGACGAAAAGCGTCGCCGAGCGAGTGCCGCCTTGGAAATTCCAACGCGCAGAACTGATGACATTGCGCGTTCTCTTCGGTGGCGAATAGATCTAACCAAGGCTATCCCCACTGTAGAAAGAGTCCTTGCGCCACTTCCGAGTGAAGACGCCATTCGTGATCCATCATGCACCTGCGGCTGAGTTCGTCCGCCCTGGCGTTCAGGGAACCTGCCAGGTGTTGAACCATCAGGAACATGCCCTGATGTTCCAGCCATGTCCAGAGGCCTCCTGACAAAGGGTCCACGACCCCACCCCGCCTTGTTTGTTGCAGTACCACATGGCGGTGGTGTTGTCTGTGAACACCTGCACTACCTTCCCTTTGACAGAGGGAAGGAATGCCTTGAGTGCAAGTCGGATCGCCCGGAGCTCCAGAAGGTTGATGTGGAGCCGGGACTCCGCCGGAGACCAGAGGCCTCTGATCTCCGCCTCTCCCATGTGACCGCCCCATCCCAGAAGGGACGCGTCCGTCACAACTGTGTGCTCTGGCTGGGGAAGGGAGAGGGATCTGCCCATGACCCATTGCCGGTTCGAGAGCCACCACTGCAACTGTTTTGCAGTCCCCTCCGAGATCTGGACGTGATCGGACAGGTTGCCCTGGTGCTGCGCCCACTGGAACTTCAGGTCCCACTGCAGAGCCCGCATATGCCATCTGGCATGATTGACCAGCAGGATGCAGGAGGCCATGAGGCCCAGCAGCCTCAGGGTCATCCGTACCGAAACCCAGGATAAAGGCTGAAAGATCGGAATCATAGCCTGAATATCCTGGACTCGCCGTTCGGGAGGATAGGCCCGAAACTGCGTCGTGTCCAGAACTGCTCCGATGAAAAGGAGCTGTGGAGAAGGAATCAGATGCGACTTCGGCACATTGATGGAGAACCCCAGCGAGTGCAGGAGTTCGGCCGTAGTCTGGAGGTGGGAGACGACTGCCTGGGACGAGCCCGCCTTCAGCAGCCAGTCGTCGAGGTAGGGGAAGACTGAAACCCCTGCCCGGCGCAGATGAGCTGCGACCACCGCCAACACTTTCGTGAACACCCGAGGGGCACTGGTAAGGCCAAAGGGGAGCACGGTGAACTGAAAATGCTCGGGGCCTACCGTGAACCGAAGGTAACGCCGGTGGGCCGGCAGGACGGGGATGTGGAAATATGCGTCCTGCAAGTCCAACGCTACCAACCAGTCTCCAGGGTCGAGGGCAGTCAAGACCTGAGCTAGGGTGAGCATCTTGAACTTCTCCTTCCGGAGGAAGCGATTGACGTTCCGGAGGTCCAAGATAGGACGCATGTCCTCCTTGTCCTTTTTGGGCACCAGGAAGTAGTGGGAGTAGCAACCACGCCCTACTTCTGGGGTCAGAACATGCTCGATGGCCCTCTTGGCCAAGAGGGCCGTGACTTCCTTCTGCAGAAGTACCAAGTGATCCCCTGACATGCGGTGGAATTGAGGTGGCATGGCTGGGGGGTGGACTCGAAGGGGAGGGAGTAGCCCCTTCGGACAATGTCCAAGACCCACCTGTCCGAGGTGATGGTACGCCAGTGGGGAAGGTGATGGCGGACCCTGCCCCCTACTGGCATGCTGTGCACCTGAAAGGAGGGACTAGGAGGGTTTGGAGGCCGCGGACGGGTTGGAGGTGGTGGCCTGACCCGCACGCTGGTTGCCCGATCCGCCACGGCGGAATCCACGTCCTCGGCCACGCGAAGACGCCTGCTGCGCGGGCCGGTGGCTGGGCTGCTGACGTGAAGGGCGCCCCTACCGTGGCCACGATAGGGGCGAAAAGCAGAAGTCAGCGGAGGGCGTGTAGCAGAAAGGCCCAGGGACTTGGCAGTAGCCCGTGAGTCCTTAAAGCGCTCCAACGCATGGTCTGCTTTGGACCCAAAAAGACCGACTCCATCAAAGGGCATGTCCATGAGAGTATTCTGGACATCCCCTGAAAAACCAGTGGTTCTCAGCCAGGCGTGGCGTCGCAGCGCCACCGTCGTTGCAATAGACCTGCCCAGCGAGTCGGCGGTATCAAGGCCACATCGAATCGTGTATTTGGCCGCATCCCTTCCTTCCGCAATGGCGCGGGAAAGCAGTGTCTGGACCTCCTCAGAACACTGGGGCAAAACATTCGCCACCGAATCCCACAAGGAGTGGGTATATCGGCCCAAAAGACAAGCGGTGTTGATGGACCGCAAGCCAGCACTGGAGGAAGAAAAACCTTTCTTCCCAAATTGATCCAGGCGTTTGGATTCCCTATCCAGAGGGGCGGTAGGGAAGGCGGTTTGGGAAGCGGAGGCTTGGACAACCAAGCTCTCAGGAGTGGGGTGGACAGAGAGAAACAGGGGGTCGCCCGGAGCTGGGCGATGGCGTCGGGACACGTTCCTATCCACAGGAGCCCCTGTGTTGGGCTTGGACCAGGCGCCCAAAAGAACGTCAGTGAGGGCGTCGTTAAACGGCAGCACAGTCTCCGTAGAGTAGGCTGCCGGCTGAAGCACCTCTGTCAAGAGATTAGTCTTGACCGCCACAGTAGGGAGTTGGAGATGTAAGGCTCCAGCCGCCCTACGCAACACCGTTGCAAAATTGGCTCCCTCCTCCGTAGCCACGGGAGGAGACAGCATGCCAGTGTCAGGGGAAGTATCTAGACCACTGGCATCCCCTAGACCAGAGGTCTTCAAACTGTGGGGCGCGCCCCCCTGGGGGTCCGTGGCTGCAGTGCCAGGGGGGCGCAAATGGCTCAACAAGGACTTGTAAATGAAGATGACCTGGAAGAGCAATGTGTAGCGTTTCCAGGCTGTCTTCATTTACATGCAGTCCCTGAAGTGATCAAAAAGGTATATGGGGAATCTCATAAAATGAAATAAATTAGCTTAATTTGTATTTATTTCTCGTTAAAGGCTTCTGCCTTATTTTATGTTCATTTAACTGAAAGTGGAAAAAAAAACACTTACAAAATATTTTGTTTTTTTTAGCCACGCACTCGGTCGGTGGCACGGTCAAAAACATAGCTGAAAAGAACAAAATATTCTTCAAGTGTTTTGGTTTTTACTTTCAGTTAATTGCATATATAATAATGCAGAAACCTTAAACGAAAAATAAATGCAAATTAAGGTAATTGGATGGAAATACATTTGTTTACGTTACGAAATATCATTTGGGTAATGCGATCACCGCAGATGTGGGGATTAGTGACTTGTGTATTTATAGTGCTACAAGGTCCCAGCCTAGAGCAGAAAGCGCTGTATGTACGCCATTATTTTAAAATTGTATTATACATAGTATAAGGGAGGCTGCTGCAAAATGAATTGGTGTTTTAAGATAAAACAAGTGCTTTCGCAGCACAGGGAAACTCCTCCCCACCCTACCTTCACTTTTACACGGAGGCCCTTCAAGGGCCACAATAACTATTCAGGGGTCATTGCTTTTTAACAAAAAGTATGGGAACTGCTTTTCTAAAAATTAAAAAAGCATGTGGCATGTGGGGGTCTTCATGGATCCCGTCCACTTCGAACTCTGTTTACATGCAGATGTCCTTCAAGGTGAGTCCAGGGGGTGATGGGGATGAGGCCAGCAGGGTCACATGCAGATGGAGCGCTCTGATCGTCCGGACCCTAGGCCTCGAGGTAATGGTCCAGGAAAGGGGAAAGTAGTGAGATTCATTGAAAGCATTAGAGATGGTCCAGAGAAAGGGGTGCTATTTGGGGGGGAGGGGAGCATTTTTAGTTTAAAAATCAGACAGCTTCCTCAGAGATGCCATGAGGAAGGTGGGGAGTTGTTTTTTTAGGGCTTTTAGTGCAGCAGTTGCATTGGGACCCAGCCTCACAACACCCCAATTATGGGGACTGGTGATTTTGGTCAATTTCTGTTTTGGTTTGATATATTTGCACTTTTAGAAGTCTCACATTGTGTGGATTAGGAGCTACTGACAAAAATACCCCATAAATGTTCTAAGCGCTGTCCCGGAGCTCAACCCTGCCCCTCCAGCTCGCACTATTCTTGCATTATTTTTTTGGAGGGGGGCTCGACTTCAAAGCATTTTGCTTAGGGGGGCTCAGAGCAAAAAAGTTTGAAGACCTCTGCCCTAGACCCTCTGTCCAGTCCTCATCGTACTGACACTGTAGTGCCAGAGGGTCATCAGACCCCTCCCAGTCCTCCTGGTCCTCCTCTGGTTCAAAATAAGGGGGAGGAGGGACATTTGGGACCCAAGGTCTCATCGGCGCCGGAACCGGCGTCGAGCGACGTCGTTCCGGGTCCATGTCCGGAGCCGGAAGGAACTGGGGGACGACGCCGCCCGGAGCCCCAGGCGGCGTCGAGAACGGCACCAGAGACATCGGCGCCGGCGGAGGTGTCGTTAGGTCGATCGGCGTCGATGGGGGTTGCGGAGCCGGGATCGAGGCCGGGGCCGGAGCCGGAGCCGGGATCGAGGCTGGAGGCACGGGCGACGCCGGGGCCGGAGCCGTCGGCGACGCCGGAGCAACCCTATCAGGGCCGGCGGGGCCCGAAGGCGCACTGGAGGCCCGAAGAGGCGGGCCATGGCCGACAGGAATTCCTGTACTTGGGCCGGATCCGCCCCCGAACCCGGGAAGGACGGGTATTGCGGGGGCGACTCCACAGGCATGTCCGGGGCCGCGGGGACGGTGCCGGGAGGGGCCTCAGCCGAGTCGCGAGACCGGCGAGGCGAAGTCCTAGAGCGACGATGCTTTTTGGACTTTTTATGTTTTGACTTACCGGACGAAGAAGACTTCGATGCCGACGACCGGTGTGGACTCCGCGATCGACCCCTGGACCTCTCACGCGACCGGGGCTTGCGTGGAGCCGAATGCCGGGCCTCCAGGAGCTTTCGAGACCGCTCTCGCAAAGCTTTTGGGTTGAGGGCCCGGCAGTCGGAACAAGACTCCGTGTCGTGGCCTCGGCTGAGGCAGAAGAGACACTCCCGATGCGGGTCTGTGATGGACATCATCCGAGCACAGGCGCCGCAACGTTTAAACCCGGGCATCCCTACGACACCTTGAAGTCGATGAAAGAAAAACAGTGAAAAATTCACCAAAAAAGATTGGTCAAAAAATGACCAGGGCACTGCTCTTCCCGGATCTGCGCTTGCTGGCGCGGAAAAAGAAGAACTGACGTCAGCGCGCAGGGGCGGCGCCTAAGTACTGCCCGCGACGTCATCCCGGCAATCACGACGCCGGACGCGGAGCCGCACGACGCCGCCTACCGACGCGCAAGGGTACTGCTACGCAAAAAACTTTCCGGATCCAGCCTGACGCCTGGGGATATTCTAAGGTAAGGAATCTGTCACTAACGTGTCTCTTTCAGATCCGTACTTTATCAAACCAGTACCCATGTTTAGCAGACATTCCTTTATTATTACCACAATGCTTTATAAATACAGCCACTAGTAGAAGACCTGAGCAGTAGTAGTCTAGATAGTGTTCAAAACAATTAGACAAGTTTTGCCATATTACCAATCTGGGCTATATCCATTTGGGAATGCAGTAGCGGTCATCTGCAGGGCTCAGTGCTGCAGAGTGCTGCCAAACACTGCACTCAGCTGCTGCCTCTTTCTAAGATGATCGTGCTGTCTTCTGTCAGGGGCTCAGTGCTGCAGAGAGTGCTGGCATACACTGCACTCAGCTGCTGCTGTCAGGGGCTCAGTGCTGCAGATTGCTGGCATAACCTGCACTCAGCTGCTGCTGTCAGGGGCTCAGTGCTGCAGAGTGCTGACATACACTGCACTCAGCTGCTGGCCTCTTTCTAAGATGATTGTGCTGTCATCTGTCAGGGCTCAGGGCTGCAGAGAGTGCTGGCATACACTGCACTCACCTGCTGCTGTCAGGGGCTCAGTGCTGCAGAGTGCTGGCATACACTGCACTCAGCTGCTGCATCTTTCTAAGATGATCATGCGGTCATCTGCAGGGGCTCAGTGCTGCAGAGAGTGCAGACAGCCATGCTCTAGAACATCCTCTCGTGCCCCGGTATGAGATTTACTCGTATGTAATATTACACCTTCTTGGATGGATTTACATTTGCAATTTCACCTTTTGAGAATCGTTTGCATTTGCAGATCAGGTCAATTGCGCATGTAAATTGAACTTGCAAGCATAAATATTTTTTTCAAATTAGACCCCAATTGTTACCATAACCCAAGTAACGGTACTAATTTTACCCACCTGTGAAGGATAAAGTGATGAGTAGGTCCGACGAGGAATAACTTGGTTTCTATGACCTGCAGATTACGATCTGATCTCTTCAGAACATCCACAAGCGCACTAATGTACCTTATTGACTTTTTGCAAAATGACTACTGAAACGTTTGGAGATGCCAAAGGCTTTGGTCAGTGAAAACGTGACCTGCATTAGCACATGAGAAGTGCCCTTGTGCTCATCCGCCTGCACAGAAATGATCACATCCACATTTACAGAAGAGCCGGTACACAGAAGACTAGAGACATCCTTTTATAGCACGAACCAAGATGCATGAACACTTAACAAGCCCCATGATAGCCATGGTGCATGGAACCTTCTGTGGAACATACTCGTCATGAGGACCATAGTGCACCATTTCACTTACCCTTCATAGCTGTATCACTAATCCTGGTGATGGAAGCCTTCTTAAAAGTCCCCCACACACCTCCCTCTGACCAGGGTTCACAGATTGTTCTTACAAGCCCCTAGTGCTTCCACCACTGTACATGGCGTTCGGAGACTTCTATGGCACCAGTTTCTCGTTCCTCTGCCACCTCTCCTGGTGCAAGAAGCCTTCCAACAAGCCTTGCGCTCGCCATGATGCAAAGAGCATCTTAACTAACAAGTTACTCATGTCTCCACCACTCACCCAGGTCCTCGCAGAGCCTCAAATGACATTGACCCCCTCACTCCCCCAAAGATGTTGACAAAGGCACCGTTGACAACTCTGATTGACCAAGTCAGGCCCACTACCTATCTCTCTAGAGACCTACAAATGTAAAAGTTGCAGACCCTGCTTAGGAATCAAACAAGGGATATTATTTCAAGTAGCCCTTTGGCAAAATTGATAGCCAAAGTTCCTTGTGCACATCGATAAAAATCTTTCCTGTTGTTATAAATGCAGTTGATTATCAAGGCTGTGATGCATTTTGATTCTACGCTTGTGTGGAGGTTCATTCTGTTTGACTGAGCATGCAAATGCGATGGGCTCTGAGCACAACCGGCTCTCTTGCGCCCAACTTTTTAAAGGTCCAGCAGCAAGTTCCTACTCTGAGACTTAACAAGGAAAAGTTGTTTTATGTTCAACAAGAATTCAGCATAATACCCACTTTTGCATAAAAATAAAGGGTTCAAAATGCCCAACATGGGCCATCCTTTTCAGTATTAAATTAAGACCGCTCAATGATAGATGGAAAGGGGTAGCGCACACTTTTCATGTGCTGAGTTGAAGGACATGCTGTGCAGAGCTGCACACAAATGCATTTCCTGCAACTCCGGAGGAAATGAAATGGGTGAACTGCCCCTTTAATGTCTTGATGTATCTGAAAATGAGCAGTTCTTATGAGTGAATAATGCCTCTTGCCTACAAACCGAGCTTTATGGCCCTCTTACAGGGAATGTGGATTACTTTCAGTTGCCCATACACAGATTGTCATCCAGGACCGGATTCCAATTACATACTTCTTCCACTCCCTTGTTACTCTCATAACAAGCATTTGCAATGCAATAGGTCTCACATTTTAAAAACTTTGACCTATTGGTATTGTAAATGACAATGCCTTTTATTATTGCAGGTTTTTTAAACACAAATAAAAGGCATTGTCATTTACAATGCCAATAGCTCAAAATCTCCCAATTGCGAGACCTATTGCATTGCAAATGCTTGTTGTCATAGCTGTCATGTTGTCTGTGCGGATAAGACAGTTTTGCTTATAAGGTGAGTTTGAAAGGCTTCGAGCGCTTGAAACACTGCTAGTAGCTCTAGGTGATTGATATGTAGGCTCCTGTACTTTAGAGTCCATAATCCTTGGATTGTGCGACTCTGTAGGTGAGCGCCCCAACCAGTGAGCGATGAGTCTGCTGTTAGCACGGTCTGTGGAACAGGGTCGAGAAAGGGCCGCCCTTTGGATAAATTTTGTGGGTTCCACCACTGCAGAGCGATGGGTGCGACCATCTACCAACACTAGATCAGTCAACTGACCGATTGGTTCCACTGACTTGCTAAGCATTCTTGAAGGGGACGCATGTGAAGTCTTCCGTGGGGAACAATTATAATGCAAGACGCCATCATTCCTAGCAGTTGCATGAATACTTTCGGTGGTAATGACTGGTTGGGCTGAAATTGAGTGAGAATGGACTGAATATTGTGAATCCTGTCTGCACTGGGAGAGGCTAGAGCTTTCTGAGCATCTATTGTGGCTCCCAGATAAGTTTGCACGTTGGAAGGCTGTAGTTGAGACTTTAATGCATTTACTGTGAACCCTAGTTGGTGAAGTAAGTGAATAGTGGTTTGAGTGTGTTGGAAACACATTTGGTAATTGCTGGCTTTGATGAGCCAGCCGTCAAGGTATGAGAATACATGGATGTGTTGTCTTCTTAGATGTGCTGCGACTACTGCCAGGCATTTGGTAAATACCCTGGGAGCAGTGGTGACTCCGAACGGGAGTACTTTGAATTGGTAATGATGACCAGCTATCATGAATCTGAGGTATTTGCGGTGAGCAGGATGAATTGGAATGTGGAAATATGCGTCTTTTAAGTCTAGAGTAGACATAAAATCGCCCTGCTGTAAAAGTGGGAGCACTTGATGAAGTGTTACCATGTGAAAATGCTCTGACAGTATGTAGAGGTTTTCTCGTAGGTCTAGAATAGGTCTCAGGGAGCCGTAGAAAGTACAGGGAGTACACACCTTGTTCCTTGATGTTGTAACGGCACAGGTTCTATGGCTCCTTTGGACAGGAGAGACTGGACCTCTTGCTGAAGTAGATGCAAATGTTCTGGTGCCATTTTGTGAGAACGAGGTGGAATGTTTGGAGGATTGTTAAGCTCCAGGCAATAACCATGTTGGATAATTCCTAGCACCCATTTGTCTTTAGTTATCGATTGTCAGATAGGGAGGAATTGTAAATGCGTCCCCCGACAGGTGTTAAATGATCGGGGGGAAGCGTAGGCAAGCCACTGTTTGTTAGGAGAGGGGGTGGTACGTGTTGTGGAACCTATACCTCTATCCTTGCTAATGTTACCCCTGTACCCTCCTCTAAAGAAGCCTCTCGAGGAGGAGAAATTGATTGTTGCCCTTGTAGGGTGCAGCAGTAGTGTCTGAAGAGATTGTCTTGGACCCCCCACGAAAGAAGGAGCGATGAAAGGAGCCATGATTAGAAGGAGACTGTAGGGCTACCATAGATTTAGCTACTTCCGTTTCCTTCTTCTTTTCTAAGGAGGCATCTACTACAGATCCAAAGAGATGCTGTTTATCGAATGGTGTATTCAAAATGGATTGCTGGACTTCAGGTTTAAATCCAGAGATCCTTAACCATGCATGCCTCCTTAATAATACACTAGTATTGATTGCTCTAGCTGCAGTGTCAGCAGCATCTAAAGCACATCTAATTGATGAATTTGAGATGAGCTTTCCCTCTTGGACTAGGTCTTGAGCTTTAGCTTTATGTTCATCTGGTAGAAATTGGAGCAATTGCTCCATTTCGTCCAAGTGTGCCCTATCATACCTGGCTAGAAGGGCCTGTGTGTTGGCAATACGCCAGTGATTTGCTGCTTGGGCCGCTACCCTTTTACCGGAGGCGTCTATCAGTTTGGCCTCTTTGTCTGGAGGGGGCCTCCCCTGAACTTTGTGAATTGGCCCGTTTACGGGCATTAGAGACTACTAAAGAGTCCAGTGGTAACTGCCCTTTAATAAAAGCTGGATCTGATGGGGCAGGCTTGTACTTTTTGTCTATCCTGGGGGTGAGAATGCGAGCACGAACAGGGTCTTCGAATATATCGTCTGCATGTCTCATCATGCCTTTGAGCATAGGGAGAGTGTGAGTGGACCTTTGTGAGCCACTAAGGGTTTCAAATAGAAAGTCCTCTCCTAGGGATTCTTTATGTAATTGTACCCCATGATACTCTGCAGCTCTAGATAGTAATTCCATGTACCCTACATTTGTCAGGTGGGGAAGGCTTTGTAGGGTAAAGGTCTGGGTCATTATCTGTGGGTGAGTCAGAGTTATAGTCTTTCCAGGGATCTGCTGGTAAAGGATCATCCCCACCATTACCATCATCCTCATCAGGTTGTTGAGGAGAGTTAGTTGATGTAACTGTGGGGAAGGAGGTGATGGAGGAGGAGGAGAGGGGTTAGTACCAACATGCTTCCTCTTCAAATGAATATGATGTGTCCTCTGACTCTGGTTTACGTTTCCGAGGCAATTTGGTAGAAAGATGTCCTGTCTGAGGCTTAATATAGAGTTCTTTCTGTTTAGGGTCCGATTTTGGGGGTGGGACGTCGAAACAGGGGTCCTGCTGCTGCAGAGGAGCATCTTTCTGTTTCGGACCCGAAATCTTCGGTGCCGAAGGTTTAAGTTCAGAAGCTGGTTTTGGCGTTGAATGTTTCAGCTCCGAAGCGGTTTTCGGTTTCGAGCCCGAAGGTTTCGGCTCGGTGCCCGACTCAATCCCGAGCCGTAAGGCTTTGGTGCATGTTTTGGTCCCGAGCCAGAAGGCGGAGCGTTAGAAACATCTTCTCGTGCCGACCGTGGCCCGAAGGCGGAGGTGGGACCAGAGCCTTTTGCATGGGCTGAATAGGTATTTGGGGCAAGGGGTGTTCAGTACTCACGATACGTTGACCATGCGGCACGTGTTCTTCCATGTCAGAGTCCTATTCTGAAATGGATACAGGTTCTTCCTGTTCTTTTTCGGCCCCTTGCACGTCGTAATCTTCTTGCTCGGAACCTTCTCCAAAGTTGTCCAGTGTGGATTCCATGTTTTGGCTCTGCATTTCACGACGTTGAGCCCAGCGATCGTGGAGCGTTTTCTTTGAGCGGAAAGATTTGCATGTGCCGCAGCTCTGTTCGTTATGCTCCGGAGATAAGCACAAGTTGCACACTTCGTGCGAGTCGGTGCGCGGATACTTCGCGTGGCACAGAGGACAGAATTTGAATGGAGTCCGTTTAATCGACTGCAAGGTGGACCGACGTGGTGAGGCACGACGGCCTTCCAGGAGTTTTCCGATCGAAATAGAAGTTACGATACGCGGAGAAGTGGGATACGCGTACGAAAACAATATCAGGGTAGAGTGGATGGCGCACAGAGGGTAACCTGAAGAACGGTTTCGAACCGTAGCGCAGCAATACACTTCCGAACCCGATGGCAGAAAAAAACAATCTAACAATGGAGTCGATGCTTATGCGCACTATCATCGAAAGGAGGAGTCACTTGCCTCGTGACTGGAAAGACTTCTTCGAAGAAAAACAACTTGCAAACATCCGGACCAAACACTAAATGGCAGGAGTATGCAAAGCATGGGATCTACAGCTCACATGCCTCAAACTAATTGGTTTTCCCGACCGATCCCCCAGCCCCCGGACACTTCCCAAGTGACACCGGCAGTGGGCTGCCACATCCTCTATGTCCATGTGATAACACCGGTCCCATCTCAGCCGCAGGACACTTAACCTTGACGCTGGTAATTGGAAGATGACCCTAACTTATCACGGGTCGAAACGCTGTTGACCTCCCAGCGCAACTTTCGGCGCTATGCTCCGGTTCACCAAATGTTAATCCTTTGTAACACTTGTAAATAACTATTTGTGAACCTAAAGTACCTTGTAAATATTATCACTATTGCTCACTCTGCACCGCTCTTTGCTGTGTCACTTGTCACCTGCTCCGTCCACCTTGTGTGTCATGAGCACTTATGTGCACAAAGTATTTTTGGGTTACACCCACATTCAGTGTAAACAGTGTTGATACTGTTGTTTTCCCATACATGTTCTGAATATATAGTGCCCCTGGCACATCCCTTAACCTTGGAGTCTCCCTGCTCTTCCTTTCTGCAACTATATGTGCATGTTTTATTTAATAGCCTATCAAATATTACCTATTGAGACATTGTTTTTGTTACAATCAATTAAATTTCAGGCACAAGCCTCACAGGGCAACTTGCCATCCTACATCCTTCAGATGCCAAGAAAAATGCTCCTCGATTCTTTTCCCTGCATAATAAAATGAGTTCATCAAGCATTGAGAGGCAAAGGTACACAAGAAGCTTGTAAGGACAATTGGGTAGAGCATAGGAGTGAGCAGAGCCATCACCTCAAGTTTTTAAGCTCTTAAATTGCTAGGGTATTTTCTCTCCCCATCCCTATAAAAAAGTCTGAAGAGCGGGACACAAGAAAAACATCCTGTCAAAAATACTGAATGTTAAGCATGCTGGATAAAAGTTTAAATAACCACCATGTAAATGATCGCATCAGGTGGATAAAATAAAGGCCAATCTGGCATACCAGTCATGGGCATAGTCCTATCCATTTACCCTTTTGCTGAAACTGGTGGTACTCAAAGCCTTTTACCATAGAGAAAAAAAAATACAACGTAAATGAAGGTGAGGAGGAGCTGAGTGAAGAGTAATTTGAACTTCCTGCTGAAACGAGTTACTAAGTGAAGCATGATCTTCCACGGATCCAACATTCTAAATTGAGAATCAGCTAGAAAATTTGTCAAAAATGGCTAATGTTCAGTTACATCTTTGCCACCCCGTGCATGAAAGGATATTCTTCCATTTGTAAAAGACGGTTTGCATGTTGGTTATCCAGAGATTACAGACATGTTCTCCCGCCAGACAAAAGAGTAACTGGGTCAACAGCAAAGGCAATGATTTGAAATGACTTTCAAGCAGTTTTTTTTTGTTTTAAATGGTGATACCAAATAAAGCACACAGACCATGCCTATAACTTAAGTCTTC
Organism: Calotriton arnoldi; assembly: GCA_963921515.1. Lineage (NCBI taxonomy): Eukaryota > Metazoa > Chordata > Amphibia > Caudata > Salamandridae > Calotriton > Calotriton arnoldi. Next base: position 14,826 of record CAWUFW010026162.1, on the reverse strand, counting down.
TTAAGATTAAATAAAAATAAGTGTAGGTGTTATATCTGCAAATTGAAATAAAACTGACGAACATTTCATTGGGGTGCGCTTTTATTGTTTTGGAAATCAGAGTTAAGTTAAGAATACCACAAGACGTATCAAAATAAACAGTTCAGCTGTTCAGTCATTTTGGTCATCATCCCAGTCCTTTTTTCCAGTTGGAGCTTTTGGCCCACCAGACGGCTTTGCCATGATGATCTAGGAAATAACCAGGAAACAACCAAATTACAAAACAAAATCCACAAGGATTCGAGCATGCTTCATAAGCAACATGCACATTTGTTCATGCAAACTGTCAAAACACAAAATGGGTTCAAAATATTAGAAGAAATCATTCATATGGTTCTAACATTAAGTCACTGCTGACAAGGTAGCCAGTCAATGTTAAAAAAGGAGTGAACATCAAATTATTTCCATCTTATCGGTTAATGTACATTCCATTTGCAAGCAACTGCACTATCACTCAAAGGTCAGTGTTAAGAACGTGAATATACCCAAACAAATGCATTTGAATGTGAAAAACGCTGGTTAGTTGTGTGTCAAAAATCCTTTCATGCAACACACGGATCATTTACTTATAAATTCAGCAATGTTGGCACCAGATGTTTAACAGATCGCTAAAACGTTTCAGGTTCATCTTGCCAATCATCTTTATCCCAGTGTCCTTGTGTTTTGGGGGCTTTAGGTCCACCTGCTGCTTTTGCCATAATGATCTATAGGAGTTTACATACATCAATATGAAAACAGGTTTCTTTCAACTTCATCTAGATTACAGACACTTAACAGGTCACACTACAAAGGTACATTACTCAAGCGAATCATTTCACCAGCATTCCTTTCTTCTGGGTAATGAGCATGACCACAAAAAAGTTGGATAAAGAAGTTTACCATAGCACTAAATCCCTAGAATTAGTTATCCCAGTCACTCCAAATTCATACTTTGTTACTGTATTTCTTTGCAGGTCAGAAGTGTAGGAGGTCCGTAGAAAGGAGCTTTGTGAATGTGCCACAAGAAATTACCTGAGGGATATCAGATTCTGCTAACATTATATTAGTGCCCCTAAAACAAGATAAGGTGTTACTTGTTTACAGGATCTCTGAGAGACAACAAGTTGATTAGTGTGGCACAAAAGAATCTTGTCTCACTGGGAAAGCAGTGAACACTCTGTGCACGTTTACATTTTTGCTGGCCTGCCCTGTGGTTTTCTGACAATGGATGCTGTCGGAAACTGGGTTTTTGTTGCAGTAGACCCCCAATTTTTGCCTAAAATTTGATGCAACTTTTACTGAAGTGAACTGGGTTCCTGTTAACCAGGCCCCCCAGTGCCAGTTTTCTTTCCCCCAAAACAAGACAACTGGTCACTTGATCCCCAAGTGACCAGACCTTAAGCACCTCTGTAAGTCCCTAGTAAGTGGTACCTCTGGTACCTAGGGCATAGGTACTAAAGAGGGTCCCTAAGAGCTGCAGCATATATTGTGCCACTCTAAGGGACCCAGCACCAAACTCATACAGATTGCCACTGCAGGCTGTGTGACAAGGTGCTCCAAAAAGTGAAAACACGACATGGCACACACTTGTGTGACATGACCTCGAACACTGCATGTAATATTTGTAAGTCACCCCTACAGCAGGCCTCACAGCCCTAAGGCAGGGTGCATTATATTACATGTGGGACATATCTGCATGAGCAGATATGTCCCTGTGCTGGCCAGTTCAATTACTGACAGTACAAGTGAACAGGGAAGCTATTTATCAAAACGAGTTTCCCAACTATATAATGGCTTCACTGAAACCTATGGTGTTTGGTATCAAACACCTTGTATTAATAAACCCACACTGATTCCAGTAATGGATTTATCAATACATGCACCTAGAGGGTGCCTTTGAGGTACCCCCTGAGCCATACTAGCCTTCTAGTGTGCTGGCTGACTGGTCCAGTCCAGCCTGCCACCACAGACAAGTTTTTGCTCAGAGGACAGAAACAATGCCTGCTATGGAGAGAAATGGTAAATCAGCATATCAAGGCAGGAGTCTTCAAAGGCCTCTGTCGCTTTTGATGTGCAACCCAAGGCTTCCCCAGACAGGGGAGATGCCACTCCCTGCCCTGGGCCCATCTGGCCCCAGGACAAGCGGGAAAATTAGCTGTGCATGAGGCGTTTTGCATTGCCAGGCTGGACACACCTCTAGGATGAACAGCCTAAAGTAATCACGAAGTTAGGAATTCCATCATCTTGTGTGGTGGAATTAGGAATTCTGGGACAGGGTGATGCCCACTCCCAAAGGAAGTGGTCATCTAGGGGGTGTAGTAACCCCAAAGGTAAGTAGCCCATTGGTAACTGCCCTTCACTCCCCTTAATGCCCCATAATCGAGAATTTAGGGGACCCCCTGATACTAGGAGTTCAGATTTCTAAGGACACAAAGGAGGAGTGGACTAAGAAGACTGCTGACCCGAGGAGCACGACTGACTTTGCGCCAACCCAGTCAGCGCAGCCCCTTTGTGGAGCAACTGACTTGTCCTGCCGCTGTGCTGACTCCAAGAAACCCGGAGGGCCGCTAGAGATTCGCCAATTGCCAAAGAAACTCCCTTGGAGTAGAGAAGCTACTCCCCTGCTGCCGCAGGCACCAAAAGAAGCAACGTCCGGTACACCGAACTGCTGCCTACGGTGGCTACCGACAACACCTGCCCAGGAAGAGGTAGCTGTGCACCTACAGATCAGATCCGTCCTCCATCCAAGTGTGGGGACACCAGTATCGACCAGAGCCGCACAACGCCAATACTTGGGGTACTGGACCACTTGCGGCAACCAAGACTAGACCAGACACCAACAGCGAGGAACACCAACCTGCACAGAGGGACTTGAGAGACAGTGAGACCCACAACGAGAGTGGCCCAGTTGTCATGTTTGCCCACTTCTGCAGAAACCAAAGACCAAGAGTGAGTCCTCGACCTACCCACCCGACAGCTCAAAGCACCCCTGCTCCAGAGCTCGAGTCAGAATGAGGTGATGGTGCACACAAGGTCCTGAGACTCACAAGAGCAGAGTCCATCCTTGGGTCTGCCCAGACTGGAATTTGTCATCGGCTGCAGCATCTTTCTGCAGGACCCCTCCAACAGCAGGGGCTCCAGCACCAAACCAGATGCCAAAAGACACCACTGCACCCGAGCCCCACAGCTCGAGGAGAAGTGGGCCAACGGTGCCCCTACTTGCCTGAGCATCTCAAGGGTCGTTCCCCTGGACTTGTCCCCCAGTCCCAGCTTGCAGCCTCTTTGTGACCGGACCGTTCCCCACTGAAGTAACGTGACCTGTTGATGTGGCCTTGGACCTTCCTCCATACTCACCTTAAGTCCCAGAGAACAGTCCCGTAAGTTGCTGTTACATGCCCGAATGCAGTATATGCTTCCCCTCCCCCCGGATAACATTATTGCACCCAAAAATTGCACTGTCAACTTTTAAAAACTGTAAAAATTCATGAATCGAGAAGTACTTACCCGATCCCGATGATCTTGGTATCTAAATTCATATAGAAGTACGCGTTATTTTTATAAATTGGTGTCGGATTTCTTTACAGCCATTCCATGTGCAATAATTACTTAGCACTATTCTCTGATATGCCTAACTGCTCGTCCACTCTACCACAAAAGAGAGCATTTGGGGTGTCATTTGTGCCTGTGTAAACTGATTGGGGTTTGCCTGGACTCTTTACACAGGGTACCGCTTTTTGGTTCACTATATAAAGAGCCAGCTTCCTACAGATGCAACAATCTAAGAGTCCACTGAAGGTCCTACGTGTCAGCAACAACGCTTACCAGTGCAGCTCAAGGAGCTACTAAAAGAACAGGAGTTTAACACGCTTCATATAGCTCACCATTATTTTAATCGAAATTTCCATCCTGAAAAATAACATTCTGTCGTCTGTGGGTCTGATGGAACTGACATTTATGCGGGCTTCTTGGTGGTGTCAGGAAAACTAGAACAGTTTGGTCTCAACATCTCCACAGCGTCATGAAATTTCTCACAAAGTAACAATGCACAGGTCCAGTAATTTAAGACATACCCAAGAGTTTTAGGTGTTAATACTCAATTACTGGAAGAGAAACATTTTTATTAAAATTAACAGAGAAAGCTATGTTTCACTATATAAATACCCTTTAGTTCGTTGTCAGACTGCCTGAAAGAGTGCCTGTGCTTTAAAAACTGCTTTTCCAGTTAAGATATGGTCACAGAAAAGATGAATTTCAGGTTATCAGCCCTCCCGTATGAATATATATTTTTTTAAATAGCCATAAAACCCTGTTCCTGGATCAACAGACTCACCTGATCGACTCGGAGTACTGTTACTGCAGCATTTGTTGCCAGTTTAATTGCCCAGAATTTCCCAAGATATGTGTCCAAAACACCACCTTCTAACATATCTTTTACAGCTGCACCTTCAGCCTGGAAGAAAGAACAAATATTTAGGCAACTAGCTATCAAAGACGGACACCTATAAAACAACACATTTTTTACATGGTCTCTGCCCTGTGCATGCAAGTCCTAAGTAGGAAATATGTAGACTTACACAGAAGTTACCTTAACGGTAAATTCCTGGGAGCCATCTCACTTATTACCACTATGTGACAACCCTTACCATTAAAGACACTACTGTGTGGCAGGTCATTTAACTGTTTAGCTAGACTCCGATTGTATTGGAGAGCAGGTGCCCTAGTACTGTAGAAGCCTAGAAGCCGAAGACTACATGCAGCAGATAGTCGGCTCTGTTAATTTCAATTCACCACCCCCTGGATTGTACTGAACGCCCTTATTTTTAACTCGTTTTTAGCTCTAGCGTTAGCCAAGGTCTTTTGTTTAAAAAATATATATATAATAAAGTATATACACACACTATATACACTTACAGGGGCTTTCAGTCAACCCTCTTCATCTACTGGACTGCTGCAGTGTTATTAAATGTTGCTACCAACCACCAAAGCTTAACAAAAATATTCATAAAATTAACGAATTAGCAAAGCCAAAAGAGCAGCAGCCAATTGGCATTGCCAATGCCTGTTTTCTCTGCAACACAGAAACATCTTGAGCTTGTTACGTGGACTTACCCATTTTGTACAATCCTATAGGGTTACCAATTTTCCCGCGATTCCTTTTATTTTATGACCTCTTAATGGTTGCACTTCTGTGGTATTCTCTTTGCCTTTCTATTTCCTACACTTCGCATCTTTTTTGGGGGGGAAAACGCTCTTTTCTGTTGCCCTATTTAACCTACAACCGCTATCTAAGAAGATGTGTTTTACCCATTTTTTGCCATTAGGATTTATTATGGGTTATAACAAGGAATCAGAGAAGTTAAGAATCATTCCAAGCATCCGATTGAAATGCTCTTCATCATATGGGGACAAAGTACGTTTTTCTAGCTCCTATCAAATTATTTACTGCCTCACTGCACACATTTTTTTCAGTAAACTACAGGGACTGGATTACCTGAAGGTGGTGTGTACGTATTTATATTTTTTATATAGGAAATATAGGACCAAGGAAGTGTGGTACGATACTGGAGATGATGGTAGACTATAAAGGATCATGCACATCAATTGGGGATTTACACCTTTGAACTGCGCGATAACATTGAATTTCACATATTTACAAATGCATTACATTTCATCTGCCCAGAATCACACAATTTTCAATCAGGTGCCAGAACCAGAATGGACTCCAGAACCAAAATAAAAATACTAAATAACCCCGATGGACTATTCTAGGGAAGGATAAACTTTCCCCCAAAATATATTTGGACTAAACCAGTGTTGGACGAATAATAGCCTTCCAGGCACACGCAAAACCTCTGCTACCCTGAATGCACAAATGAACATTTTAAAAAAACAATAACCCACAAAAACCTCAAAGCAACGCCAGAAACCAAAGTCCTAGTGTGTGATCTAGTGTGGTGGTGGCAAGTGCCCATCCTTTAGTGCCTGAATGGCAAGATAAGTTAACAGTCGACTACCAATTGCCTGATGACCCGAACAATAAAGTCAGATAATAATCTACCCATTGATCTGAATGAACCTCTTCCCCAGTTTAAGGAAGTCATTTTCAAGCACTAGCTGGAGTGTCTCCCAATAAAGAATCATGCAGTGCACCAAACTCCTTGTATCTGGGTGGGTCATACAGCAACTGATTAAGAACTGCGTTCTGTAGGCTTATGAACTGGTCATAAGCAAAATCAACTCAGCGCAGTAGTCTAGCATTTGATTTTACTTTCACCAGGGGCCAGTATAGGCGAACTTTAGTGCTGGCTTGATCTGATCATGGTATCTTAGAAAAGAGGAGACTGGCAGCAAACAAATTCCCAGTTCCATCTTTGTCAGGGCCGTCACAAGTTTTGTGTTGGGCCGTGCATTTGCCACCTTCTCTAAGTTTCCAAGTATTGTGTTCTATATTATGACACATGATGTACTGGATCTACGCTAGCCTTCTCGCGAGCACCTTTAAAATTAAATCGGCCTATTTACCTTCGTTCTTGAACAGGGGGCAGAGGTTCATGGTTTTACTAACGTAAGCCCATCAGTTTTTATAAATTTAGGGCAAAAGCTATTCTCTCTCTCAATAAGATCTGCAGGTGTTGCAAAAGTTGAACAAATGTAAAAGGGTGTTAAAGCAAAAGAAGATGATGCAGAAGATTGTTAAACGTTATAGGCCTGGCATATCTAAGCCAAGTACACCAAAATAAAAAGAGTCATAAAGCTACTGAATGTTGTTAACATGGACTAGAATCTTTTTTCAGATTACAAGACTCCTCAATGTCATTATAATAATAATTTTAACAAATGCTCACGCTCTCTCCTTTGAAAAAATGCCTTGATGCAAGACTAGAAACGGTCAAAAATTCAAACGGAGAAACCACAAGCTATTTATGTCAGATTCCACAACACCCCTCTAAACACTTTCAGCGACATGGGGCTGCAGTGCACTTTGTGGACGACTTATGGACTTAAAACACTACATTTGAAAAAAATATTTTGTGACGTATCTTCTTTGCAAGTCCATTTCTTCCTCCATCAAAGCTTTGCGGTCAATTATTAGAAGACACTAGCTAATTAGCATTTATTTACACGTACCAACGTGGAAATAAACTCAAGAAGAGAGCACACTTTAGGCAAGTGTAACAAGCTATGCCAAACTTACATAATTTTAATGATATTCAGAGAGCAGCAAGCTTTTTAAACACTTACCTCCATATCAAAACCCATATTTTTGTTGCCTTCTTGATGAACGGCGTACAGCTTTGAGAGGACTTCATTGGCTTTCACTCCAGAGTTCTCTGCCAGAGCTCGTGGTATAGCTTCAAATGCTTCAGCAAATTTTTTGATGGCATACTGGTCAAGTCCTGGACACGTCTAAAACAATTTTATATTTATTTACAATGTCAGTAGAAAAAAAAAACCATACAACAAGGTAAATAACAAGAGATTACCTTCCTGGTGGAACTGGCACTCTTCGTAACATTCCTCTCTGTCCCACTTGATTTGGAAATGTCTGTACAAGCATGCAGGCTGGTAAAGCTCCTCTCAAAAGAGCACTGTTACTGTGTAAGAAAGACTGTGTGCCAACATTCCTCCACGCTTTATATACCCACCGCTTATTTGTACAACACTATCTACCAAGTGTCCTGGGCTTTTTGGATATCTGCAGTGTGTTCCATATGTAATCAATGGCTGCGGTTTTGTCTTTTCGAATAGACACTTGTTCTACCAGGAATCCGAGTGCCAAGCCTACTTATACTGGGTTATACAACAATAAAGTGACGTTCTCCTCCATGAACTGTCCATTTGGTGTGGGCTGTCCGTGTGCCATCATGTACTACTAGTCCCGTCACAAATGACCACCTGGGGTTTTGGGTCATCTCAATATTAACATTCCCTTCTTGAGATTCTATACCTCCTTAATACTACCACTAGATTCCCCTCTCAGTTCTTAGAGCTCATTGACCATTGATTGCAAAGCAGTACATGCAAGGTTTTCATGTGCAGACCAGCCTCAGGTCGTAAATACATGACGCGTTCATATCCAACCTGGCCACCACTTCCTCACCACCCGAGGACTGTGATCCTAAGAATCTTCTACATAGTCAGAATTTTCCCTTTTGCTGACAGAGCTACAGGTCTGTAAGTATTTAAAGTAGCCTTCAGAAATGTATTTGGTTGACTATTCATCTGGATTTCTTCTAGTTTCTCATAAAACCCAGATCCAATGCTTTTTGGCTGTATCTGAGACAATCCCCTTCCCTGGACAAAAAACATCTTTGGCTCAAAGCTCCCCACCACAGTAAAAAAAAAAAAAAACACAAAAAAAACCGAGTAGATACTAGTTCCCAGAAAGAAGACGCACGCCCAATTAGGACCAACTATAAAGAACTGCCTCAGATATGCAATGCACTGCTTGAAAAATGTCCTAAAGGGCACAAGGAGGAGAGAGAGAGCCTGGTTCTTTGAAGATGCAATCAAAATAAAAAAGACAGCCAAACACTCCTTGCAGGAAGGCTTGACAGCAAAAGACCCAACTGTTCTGCTTAAAACAGGACACATTGGAAATGCCAGGCTCTGTGTCCTACCTGATAAAAACAGAAATCAACTGGGGGGGATGGTGCTGCACAAAAAGACAAGGTCATCCATAAAGGAATGCTCTGACAAGGAGGGCTACACAATTGTTTTAAAGTGGCAGCATGCGTTTAAGAGATTTTTTGTTCAGCCTACCAGTACATGCAACAGTCAACCAGCTGGGAAAGAAAGAGCATGCCGAAAAGTAATTCCTACGGTACTATGGATAAACTGTGCAATCCATTGTGTGTTTTATCGGGTGTCAGGAATTTGCTAGACATTGCATTTCAGTGTTAATAGAAAACGGACTGACAAGCTGCAATGTCCTAAAGCGATCGTGGGCACTGTAGATGTAACAGGAAAGTGCAGCAAAAATGTTGTTTATGTCAGACTTTTAAAGAAAAGGCTAGGCACCTAGAAATTTAACTGACTATCCTCATGAAGAAGATTCTGTAAGTAGCTATCTGCAACTGCACAAACGTTGTTTAATGTATTAAACATTGGCACTCATTTTTTATTCAAGAACAAAAATAGTAGAAAACAATGGTTTCCAAACAGCCAAAAGTCTCTCTCTGCTTAATAAATATTGCAGACTTTAAAGTGCAAATGAGGGGCGAATAATAAAAGAATGGTTCTCTTATTCTGGTCATGAACTAGAAAAAACATCTTTAGAACTTAACCGACTACTACCCCCCCCGCCCTTTCCCCTCCCACGCAGACATAGGTTACCCTAAAGATCAGAAGTGAAATTAAGCTCTTTGGAGATAGGTCCTAATATCTTAAAAGGTTCAAATTGGCAGCACTTACTTCACCATAGGATGTAATATGTTTGGCCAATTCGATCTCTGTTGCACCACCACCAGGAACAAGACGCTTATCCTACAGAAATTCAGAGGGAAAGGTGAATTAGTTAAATATTTTACAAAACACACAGTTTAGTATGAAGTTCATAAACCAAATTAACTATATTTAAATGGAACAAATATTCACAATTCTGAAAAATTTAAAAAGAAAAAGGTAAGAAGTTAGAACATGCAATGGCAAAGCCAACAGGTCTGGCCTTGGCTAGCCTGCACCGTTTGTTTTTTTTGCACCACATGAAGCTATTAGCAGTGTAAAAGATGGCAACAACGACCTAGCATAATGGCTGACACCAATATGTGTCGTCTATGATTTGCTGCATGTTAAAAATCTATCTTGATATCAAAAACATGTTTTAAATAAATCAATGCAGTTTTACTTACCCTAGTCAGAACTTTAAAAGTGTTCACACCATCATCAATAGCTCGTTCTATATCATCCATTAGATTATCGGTAGAACCACGAACTACAATGGTAGAAATGGCCCCATCTTCCTTGTCTACAAAAGCCAATCAACAAATAAGCTGCATGCAATACATAAAGAATCTCATTTGGAAACAATTAAGCCATGTTACAGAAACATTCTGCTTTTGTTTATTAGACCAACATTTGAACTATCATATTTGCGCATACAATAATGGCATAAGTAAACACCCATGCTATAGAAGGTCAAAGGTGTACATGCACCAGGTCACAACCCTTCTCTTCACATGTACCTCACTTCTAGTCCACTCTTGCTCCCTCACCAGCACACCTCACTCCCACCAGAAATCTTACCCTCTCAACCACAATAGTTTTTGTTTTTTTTATTCAAAAGACAATTCTTGAAATTTTGCTAATTTAAGTGTAGGAAACTGGGTTTTTGTTGCAGTAGTCCCCCCCCCCCCACCTTTTGCGTATTTGATGCAACTTTGACTGTAGTACACTGGGTTCCTGCTAACCAGGTCCCCAGTGCCAGTATTCTTTCCCCAAAACAAGGTAACTGGTCAATTGATCCCCAAATGACCATTAAGTCCCTAGTAGTGGTACCCCTAGTACCTAGGGCATAGGTACTAAAGAGGGTTCCTAAGAGCAGCAGCATATCTTGTGCCACTCTAAAGCAAACACTCAGGCAGATTTCCACTGCAGGCAGCGTGACCAGGTGCTATAAAAAGTGAAAACACGACATGGAACACACAGTGTGTGCCATGTCCCCCAACACTGCATGTAATATTTGTAAGTCACCCCTACAGCAGGGTGCATTATATTACATGCGAGAACATATTTGCATGAGCAGATATTCCCCTGTGCTGACCAAGTCAATTACTGACAGTACAAGTGAGCAGGAAAGCCATCTTAAGGTATGTACTGGGCACTAGTCAAAACCAGTTTCCCAGCTACATAATGGCTTCACTGAAACCTATGGTGTTTGGTATCAAACACTTTGCATTAATAAACAAAGACTGATTACAGTGATGGATTTATTTATAAATGCACCCAGAGGGTAGCGGTACCCCCTGAAAACCTACCGACCTCTAGTGTGTTGGCTGACTGGTCCTGTCCAGCCTGCCAACACAGACGCGTTTCTGATCCCCTGGAGGTGAGAGCCCATGCTCTCCAGAGGTCGGAAACAATGTCTGCACTGGCAGAAGTTGTTGTCACCTCCTCCAGGCAAGATCACTGGTGATCTGCATATTAAGGAAGGAGGCTTCAAAGCCTCCATCGCCTGAGATATGCAGCTCTAGCTTCCCCCAGACAGGGGACATGCCTTCCCCTGCCCAGGGCCCATTTGGCACCAGGACAGGTGGGAAAATAGACTATCAAAAAAAATGGAGCAAGAGGGATAATAGCCAGGTCGCCCTCCACTCACGGATCCATACACAAATGACCTGGTTACATATAATACTGCAGCCTTTCAATGTTATATCTACAAAAGAAAGGGGGCGTTTAAAAAAAAAAAAAAACGATCTACTCTTATGTCAGGCTACGCTTATTCAGCAGTCGTGCCCAACCCCAAGTGTTCTTTCTTTTAAAAAATTCAGTTTGTCAATCCACCACGCACATCCTCACATCAATTACAGAAAGGAAAAAAGGTGTGAAAAGTCAGAAAGTACCTCACGTAAGCACCACCTGTAGAGCTGCTGGTTGGTACTCACCAGTATGCTCACGTTGTCATCATTGGTAACTCATGACAAAAAAAGAAAAGGGGATAGTGAAAATTTTGCCCAAATCTTGAAATCGTGTGCGGAAAGGTGAAGGAAAATCAGGGCCCCGTAAAGTGCAACAGAAACCACTTTTCCAAACTAAAGAGAGTTGTGGCTCACTTTTTGTTATACATACTTTAATTTCCACAGTATCCACACTCAGATTAAAAAGAACAGCATGTTTAGACCATCGTTAATTGGAACGGCCGACATGTTTCATTGCCATGTAAGTTTTTTTGGCAAAATAGACTAGCAAGGAGACGTCATCACCATCAGGCTAGTACCACCCCTAAGGTGGGCTACCTGAAGTGAACAAGACTAAGAAAATTCCATCTTGGTTTTTGGTGGAATTGGATCCTTTGCATCCTTTCCACTTTCCATAAGAAGTGGTCATACAGAGGGTGCAGTTACCCTAAAGGTAGGCAGCCCATTGGCAACTCCCTGTAAAGCACCTAAATACAGTAGTTAGGTGGCACCCCTGATGCCAGGACTTCAGACTGACACAAAGAAGTGGACAGAGAAGTTTGCTGACCCGAGAACAGAGGAGCGACAACTGACTTGCCGCCAACCCTGCCAGCCTGCCTGCTGCACCCGACCCTCATGGAGAAACAGACTCGTTCTGCGGCTGTAATGACTCCAAGAAACCGGGAGAGCTGCCAGTGCTTCATAAATCGCCAGAGAACTCACTTGCTGTAGAGGAGATACTTCCCTGCAGCCATCAAATGAAGCAAGGTCCGGTTCACCGCCCTGCCGCTTACCGGGACTACCAACACTGCAGCTGCCCAGGAAGAAGTCACCGTGCTCCCACAGGTCTGATCCATTCTCCCTCCAAGTGTGGGAACGCCAGGACCGACCGGAGCTGCACAATACCAATACCTGGGGTACCAGACCCCTTGCAGCGACCAAGGCTTGTTATGTTCAGCCCAGACACCAACACCAAGGAAGACTGACCTGCATATTGAGGGGCTTCAGGGACAGTTAGACCCACATTGAGTGTGGTCCAGCTGTCCAGTTTGCCCCTGTTCTGCAGAACCAAGACAAAGCGCCTCCGACTGCCGCCACCCGACACCTCAAAGTGCCTCTGCACCCTCACCCCGCAGCCCAAGTCCGAGGGAGGTGATGGTGCAAACAGGGTTCAGAGACCCTCAAAGGCTGAGCCCACCTTTGGGTTTGCCTAGACTGGACTCCCAGTCGCCACCTCCAGCCACTTTGTGCAGGCCCCCCCCCTTAACCGCGAGTGTCTCCCGTGTAGGAACCGGACACCTAAATGCACCACTGCACCCGAGCACCATAGTCCGAGGAGAAGCGAACTAACAGTTTCCCTACGTGCCCGAGCATCTCAAGGACAAAGCCCCTCCCGTGGGTTTAACTGGACTGGCCTGCCAGTCCCAGCCTCTTTCTGATCAGACCGTTCTCCATGAAAGTGAATGGGCATCCAACGCCAAAACAGACCTCTGCACCCGGACACCCCAGAGCCTCCTGATGTGACCTGCTTCTGTGGCCTTGGAGTAGTTTGAAAGAGTATGCAATAAAGGTTTTGTGAAAGTGTGTGGTGTGGACCATGTTGCTGCTTTACATAATTCAGCAATTGGAATGTTCCCTAAAAATGCCACAGAAACCCCAATCTTTCTAGTGGAGTGGGCTTTAGGAGTATACGCTAATTGCCTTTTAGCTTTTGCATAACAGGTTTGGATGTTTTAGTCCTGTCAATATAATCCATTAAAGTTCTTTTGACATCTAAAGTGATCTTTCTGGCACTGAATCTGGGTTTGGAAAGAGCACAGGTAGTTCAATGGATTGGTTCATATGAAAAGGAGAGACAACTTTAGGAAAGAACTTTGGGTTTGTCCTTAAGACCACCTTGTTTTTGTGCAGTTGGAAGAATGGTTCTTCTAAGGTTAATGCTTGGAGCTCACCAACTCGAAGTGAAGTAATTGCTATTATGAAAGCAACTTTTCAAGATAAATACTGGAGCAGACATGAATGCAATGGCTCAAATGGTGGTACCATGAGCCGTGTTAATCCAACATTTAGATTCCAAGCTGGTGCTAGCTTGGGAGGAATGATTCTGTTAAGTCCCTCCATAAAAAGCCATCTTAAATAAAGATGTATGTTGTCTATTTTGTAGATAGGCTGCAATTGCAGCTAAATGTAGTCTTAAAGAAGTGTAAGCAAGACCTGATGTTTGTAGATGTAAAAGATAAAATTGTTTGTACTTGTACATCGAAAGGGTCTCAATTTTGTTTTTGACAATAAACAAACCTCAATTTGGCTGCGTAACACTTTCTGGTAGTAGGTTTACGCGCCTCTAAAAACATCCATACATGATTGTAGAAGGTTTAGGTACCCAAATTCTAAGACTTCAGGAGCCATATTGCAAAGTTCATTGCTTTGGGATTGGGATGTCTTATTTCTCTATGGTTCTGTGTGAGAAGGTCTGGGGTGGAGAGGAAGTTTCTCATGTGGTACCTGCGAAAGTTCCAGTTGTGGTGAACCATGGTTAAAGAGCCCATGTGGGCGCCACTAGTATTAGTGTAAGTGAGGTTTGTTGGAGTTTCCTGACCACAAATGGAAGTAGTGAGAGAGGGGGAAAAGCATACACAAATATCCCTGACCAATTCATCCATAGACATTGCCTTTGGATAGTGGGTGTGGGAATCTGGCTGCGAAGTTTTGGCATTTTGCATTTTCTGGGGTTGCGAATAGGTCTATTTGTGGAAACCCCCACCTGCGAAGGTATGTGACTAGAACTTTGGGTTGAAGTTCCCATCCGTGGGCTTGTTGCAGCATCCTGCTGAGGAGGTCTGCAACGTGATTGCTAGTCCCTGGGACATGTTCTGCTAGGAGATGACTGTTGTGATGTAAAGCTAAACGCCATATTGTCTGTGCTATGTGTGATAGCTGGAGAGTGTCCCCTCCCCCCGTTTTTGTAAGTAAATAATACACTTATCATATTGTTAATTTGGAATAAGACAACTTTGTTCTGTAGGCGAGTTAGGAATGCTTTCAGTGCTAGGTGAACAGCTTGAAGCACTAGGTAGTTGATGAACAAGTTACTTACCTTCGGTAACGATATATCTGTAAGAAACATAGGTTAGTTATAGATTCCTTACCTTAGAATTACCCCCAGGCGTCAGACTGGACCCGGAAAGTTTTT
>CAWUFW010026161.1:0-36238 GCA_963921515.1 Calotriton arnoldi | reverse complement strand
AGTTACGTATTGCTTTGTTTGTTCTAATCATGGGGACAAACGTACGTGGTGCACTCCTACAGTTTTATGTTATGAGCTCCATGCTATCTACAGATGCATTAACAATTCAATATGGACATTTCGAAAACACAGATGACAATGCAAATGAAGGGTTGGGAGAGAGTGAAAATGATGAAATGAAACAGTTTCTTACACAATGTCAGCTTTTTGCAAAATACACTTTCTAATGAATAACAACACCCTCATAAGAAGTATAAAAATGTAGGCGACAAAACATGAAACCATAGGGCAGCCTCTGCATGATATCAACTGTATACAATCTGCAATAAAAAGTAGCACCATAACATCATATGTACATTACCATTTCAACAAAAAAGCTGACAGAACAAAATGAATGAGTTGTCAAAAATCTCTTAGCCTGCTCCTAGCGCATGCTTTCCTGTGACCAGGGGAAGCTCTGCGCAGTGCAGGGTACTAAGTGAGCCTGATAGTGTCCCAATATCAGTCCCGGGGCAAAGGTAATGGTAATAGATATGGAAAAAATAATAACTCGACAACCACAGGCCCTTCTTGGCCACACACAAGTTACACCTAGTTTCCCGGGTCCAAATCTTTTTCCCGAATTGTCCGAATTGCACCCTGTATCACACCCATGGGCCAAGCGTATCATCTGTGTCACGCCCAGTGGTCCAAGGGACCAAAACCTCTCACTCCTTTCAGATGCCACTGGTTTTGAGAAACCAGTGGCACTGAGAAACCCTTTTAGACTAAAGGATATGAGATTGAGGTGCGAACTCTGCCCAATCTGGATAGCTCTATCACAAAAATAGCATACTGGGAGCCTTAAAGGGCTATACAATAAATATTCACCTTTCCTAGCATGCTGACTAGCGAATAAAGGTGACTTACGCGGGATCGCCTTTCGAGGACGCCTTGTGACTACTCAGCTAGGACATATAAAATAGGTAATATGCCAGATTCTGTCAGTGGCAGGGCGCTCAGGTTATCTTTTTAAGCTTCTCCCTAGTTTGCCATATGCCAAATGCTTTCAATTAGGTTCTGATGTAGTCTCTTACCCTCTTTGGTGGCTGCTTCAGGACGGACCACTGCCCCGCGGATTCCGCAGAACTTTCAATTAATTGCGGTGCCTGCTCACCATCCTTGATGCGCAAATGTGAATCCATCCTGGCGAGGTCTCCTTCCTTTGGGTGCAGTCGGGTTTGAGGTGCCAAGCAGCTCTGATGGTGGATTGCCAAAATTTTGCTTGAAAATGAAATACCTTGAAACAAACAAGAGACAAGAGGCGTTTGGCAAAACAGGAACAGTTTGTTTAATTAAACAGAGCGGCCGGGAGAAGAGTTACAGGCGCAGGGTCTAAGGACTGTCTCAATTTACAGTGGATCTGAGACTTTCTTATTTACAGTTCATCATAAGCAATAAAGGTTTCTGATGCTCCTTGTATGGTGAGGAATGTAAGTTGTTGCCTTTGGAGTCATAAATTAATTGTCTAATAGAAAGGACTGGTGGGCCTCGACCTTGCGTGGACACAATACGGCCAGTGGGTAATTTGACAGATGTTAGTAGTATGCAATTTAGACACCCATACACCCACTGACACACCAACTCACACACACAAAACGACTCACACACCCACTCACACATCCATACAGCACCTACACACCTAGTCACCAACTCTTAAAGCCCCTCAACGACCCACTCACAGATGAATACCAGGGGTCGAAAAATCATTAAAATGCTACTAGACCTGCAGGTCTAGTAACTTGAATAATCTACTCAACCTAACAGTAATGAACTTGCCCCGTGAACCGGTCTCAAATTGTGTGATCCTAGGCAAATATTTTGTATTATGGAGCCGCCTTTTTCTTCATTATCACATAAGAGAGCACCTTCAAATATGCAAGTTCACTATTTCTGCTGTACAAAAAAAACTCTATTTATTTACTGGACTAAACGTTTGCACCATGTATAATAAGAATCGAGCCCATATATAGGGTACAAATGATCCCTGGCTTGCCTCGTAGTTCACTAATAGCATTGTCATCTGGGCAGGAATATTTCCCAGTTGATATTTTAAAAACTCACTTTTCATAAATATATTACTGAAGCATGATGTGATAGTGCACTGTCATTTACAGATAGCACATTTTTGATTGAAATGGCCACAAAACGTTCCTCATAACATGTAGTTTTACTGATAAAACCATATAGCGCATAAACAATGTATTTAAATTGGGTTTCAGCAAAATATTTTACATTTGCACATCACCAAGTAGAGTGTTCTGATTAATTTAATTACAAAAATGTGTCTTCATAACTAGTGAAATATATTTTAAAAGTTTGAATAGTTCACTTATTAGCTATTTCAGTGTTGTGTTAGAAAAAAGCCTGAAATCTTCCAGCCTTTTATTTCACATGCTTTGCACAACACGATTGTCACACAGTTCACTTACAAAATCCTCTAACTTCAGTCACAGAAAGAAAACTAAATGTAGGAAGACAAACTGACTTTTGATCTTGGTCTCTGAAAGCCGAACAAATGTGACAAAGTAACAAGATTTAAAGGTATCTTTATTCCTCATTCACCTTGTGAGCAAGCCGAACACTTGTTGTCAGCTCGCCAGAACGCGTGAGTTGGCCCTAAAAAATAGCTAGTCCAGATTAAATCTGGCTCGCCATACTGACTGGGCGAGTGGATTTTTTGAGCCCTGCATACAGTCTCTCATACACCCACTCACAGACCCATACAGCCCCATACAGCCACATACCCATACAGCCACTCATACCCACAAAACCACTCACAAACCCACTCACAGACCCACACGGCCACTCACACATCCACTATCCGACGTATACACCACTCACATACACACTGTCAAAGGTTACAGGTTACAGTTAGGAAATAAAAAATTTAAAAACCTTAGAAATTCACTGAAAAAACCAAAGGTTACAGGGACGTTATAGTTAGGAAATAGAATTTAAAAACCTTAGAAATTCACTGAAAAATCCAAAGGTTACAAGGACATTATAGTTAGGCTCAAATTTCACTCATACAAAACCAGTGAAATTCAGCAGTAATCGTTACCTGAGCTAACTATAACTTACACCCCTGCAATACACTGCAGATGACATCACATATTGCATCACTCATGACATGGTCAACGACATCACTCATCACATCTCAAATGACATCACTGATGGCATAATCCACAGAACCACTCATATACCCACTCACATCCTCATACAACCTCTCACACACCCACTCACACATCCATACAACCAATCACATACCCATTCACAAACCCATACAACTACTCACCCACACCCACTCACTCACTTATACAGCCACTCTCACAACCACTCACTCAACCATACAATCACTCACCAACCCATACAGCTACTAACAGAGATACTCACTCACCTATACAGCCACTCACACATCCATTCACTCATCCACAAAACCACTTACATACCCATTCACACATCCATACAGGCACTCACACGCCCACTCACTCCCTTATACAGCCACTCACACAGACACTGGCTGTGCAAAACAGCCACTCACACACCCACTCACTTCCCCATACACCCACTTAAACAGCCAGTCACCATTCAAACCCATCTTACTGGCTGTGGAAAATGGAATCTCTCCCTAAACCAAAGAAAGCTGTTAAAAGTCTGGGCATTCAAATTAATGAAAATCTATCTATGAAGTCAGAAATAGCAGCAGTGACGTCCTCATGCCTCCTTCAACTTAGGCGAATCAGGAAGATCAGGAAATACTTCTTCATGGAGGCAGTCATTCAAATCGTCATCGCTTTAATCTTATCTAAAATTGATTATGCAAATGCCCTCTACCTGTGACTCTCAATAGGCCTCAACCACAGACTTCAAATGATTCAAAACCAGACAGCCAGACTGGTCTTTCAACAACCAAGGCACTGTCACATCAAACCATTGATGAAGAAACTACACAGGCTTCCGGGGGCCCAACGGGCCACTTTCAAAACAGGCTGCATTATCCATAAGTCACTTCATAACAAAAGCCTGAAGTTTATATCTTCAAGAATTCAGAGCTACATCCTAACGCGCAATCTCAGATTTTCCCAGTTGAACCTCTTAAATGTACTGAGATTTAGGTGGAAAAGAATGGGAGAGGTGAGATTATCAGTGATAGAACCTCAGGTATGGTACTCACTTCCAACTGAAATTAGACTGGAAGCAAACTATATGAACTTCAGGAAGTATTTGAAAACCTGGCTGTTCATACAAGCTTACAGTCAATAATCCGAGCTATTGCTGCCTTATTTACCCTAGCGCCAATAAGCCTATGGTGGCCATGAGCTTTAGAGGTCTGTTATAACATAACATAAATTACCCATGCATCTACTTACAAACCCAGTCACTCACCTATAGAGCCATTCACATAGCCACCCAGTCACCCATATAGCTACTCACACACCCACTTATTCACCCATACAGCCACTCACACACAGATTCAGAGTCTCATAGCCACTCAGATGACATATGTTAGAAATATTATCACTCATTAGTAGTATAGAAAGAATCATAATTTAACTTATGTAGTAGCTTAGTATATATCTTTAAGTCTCAGAAACGTTTTCGAAACACTTACACTCACTGGATGATGTCATCAGTGATGCCATGAGTGATGTCATTTGACATGTCATGAGTGATGTCGCTGACCATGTCATGAGTGATGTCATTTGTAAGGTCATAAACAATGTATTGCGGGGGCGTAAGTTATGCTTATTTCAGTGAAAAATATATATATGTGGTTAATCGAAAAAGTAGAGACATTCACCTGTGATCAAGGCTCGAGGCAGCAGAAACACGTTGGGTTCTGTTTTACCTGTGTACATTCTTTGTACAAAATTAGAACACTTGAAAAAACTTGCAGCAGGTGTTGGTGAACCTTACTTTGGAAGAAGGAGGTTGTGTTGGATGTAATAACGGGGGCCCAACTCCTGTAAAACTGACCCGCCCTGCAGGACCTGGGGGCTCGTATTGTGGAGAAGTTGTGGTGGAAATATATAAATATATATATGTATATGTATATATATATTCACTGAAAAAACCATAGGTTTCAGGCACGTTATAGTTAGAAATTAGCATTTAAAAAACCCTAGAAATTCACTGAAAAAACCATAGGTTACAGGGACGTTATAGTTAGTTGGACATTTCACTCATACAAAACCAGAGAAATTCCGCCGTTATAGTTAGTTCAGCTAACTATAACTCGCGCCCCCGCAATGCACTGCTGATGACGTCACATATTACATCATTCATGACATGGTCAGTGACATCACTGATGACATCACTGATGACATCTCAAATGACATACACACACATCCACTCATTCACCCATACAGTCACTCATACATGCAGTCGCTCACCAATACAGCACTATCATTTGCACTCATACACCTATACAGACACTCACACACCGTCACTCATCCATAGAGTTACTCACACACCTAGTCAGTCATGCAAAGAATCAATCACACTCCCATTTACTCACCTATACAGTTATACACACACCACCTCACTTATTCATACAGATACTAACACATACTTACTCTCTTATACAATCACTGATACAAGCACACACTCATCCATACAGCCACTCTCACAATCACTCATTCTCACATATAGTCATTTATATACTCCAACACTCACATATACTGCCTTTCACATATGTAGTTACTCACACATGTACCACTGATACATCCATTCACTCACCAACCCACCCATACACACACTCACCCACCCATACAGCCCTTCCCAGATGTACACTTGAACCCATACACCCAGTGAATCACCCACTCACACATCTATGCACAGAGTCACACACCTCCCACCCACCCACACAGACACTCAGGCACCCATACAGATACTCAGACAACCAATCAATAACCCATATAGACACTCATGTAGCTACTCACCAACCCATGCAGCTGCTTACACACCAACTGACAGACTGATACAGACATTCACACAGTTTAGTCACTAACCCATGCATTCAATCAATCAATCAATCACAGAATTTGTAGAGCGCACTACTTACCCGCGAGGGTCTCAAGGCGCTGGGGAGAAAAAAAGGGGGGGGTGCTGCTACTGGTCGAACAACCAGGTCTTGAGTAGCCTCCTGAAGGTCAGCAGGTCTTGGGTCTGTCGTAGGCTTAGTGGAAGGGTGTTCCAGGTCTTGGCGGCGAGGTGGGAGAAGGATCTGCCGCCGGTGGTAGTTCTTCGAATGCGAGGGACGGTGGCGAGGGAGAGGTCGGCGGAGCGGAGCTGGCGGTTGGGGACGTAGAAGAGGAGTCGTCTGTTGAGGTAGGCTGGGCCAGTCTTGTGGAGTGCCTTGTGTGCGTGGATGAGGAGTTTGAAGGAGATTCTCCTGTCGACGGGGAGCCAGTGCAGGTTCCTCAGGTGGGGGTGATGTGGCTGTGGCGTGGTACATCGAGGATCAGGCGTGCGGAGGCGTTTTGTATGCGTTGCAGTCGCTTGATGAGCTTGGCCGGGGCTCCCGCAGTAGAGGGCGTTCCCATAGTCAAGTCTGCTACTGACGAGGGCCTGGGTGACTGTTCTTCTTGTATCTGTCGGGATCCACCTGTAGATCTTGCGAAGCATGCGGAGGGTGTTGAAGCAGGAGGAGGAGACTGCGTTGACTTGCTTGGCCATGGAGAGCGTTGAGTCGAGGATGACTCCCAGGTTGCGTGCGTGGTCGGTGGGTGTCGGGGCTGCTCCTAGTGTCGTTGGCCACCAGGAGTCATCCCAGGCTGAGGGGTTGGAGCCCAGGATGAGGACCTCTGTCTTGTCCGTGTTCAGTTTTAGTCGGCTGATCTTTATCTACTCGGCGACGGCCTTCATTCCTTCATGGAGGTTGGATTTGGCGGCGAGGGGGTCCTTGGTGAGGGAGAGGATCAGTTGAGTGTCGTCGGCGTAGGAGATTATGTTGAGGTCGTGCTGTCTGGCGATGCATGCGAGCGGGGCCATGTAGATGTTGAACAGTGTTTGGCTGAGGGATGATCCCTGGGGTACGCCGCAGATGATCTCGGAGGCTTCGGATCGGAATGGTGGGAGGCGGACTCTCTGGGTTCTGCCGGCGAGGAAGGAGGTGGCCCATTCCAGGGCCTTGTCTCGGATCCCTGCGTCGTGGAGGCGTGCGCGTAGAGTGCGGTGGCAGACAGTGTCGAAGGCGGCGGAGAGGTCCAGCAGGATGAGGGCTGCGGTCTCACCGTTGTCCAGCAGGATCCTGATGTCGTCGGTGGCGGCGATGAGGGCAGTCTCAGTGCTGTGGTTGCTGCGGAACCCCGATTGGGATGGGTCCAGGATGCTGTTTTCTTCGAGGTATCGGGTTAGCTGTTTGTTGACGATCTTCTCGATGACCTTGGCTGGGAACAGAAGCAGGGAGATGGGCCGGAAGTTCTTGAGGTCTCTCGGGTCCGCCTTGGGTTTTTGAGTAGGGCGTTGATCTTTGCGTGTTTCCAGCTCTCTGGGAAGGTCGCGGTCTCGAAGGAGAGATTGATGACGTTGCACAGGTGGGGTGCGATGGAGCTGCTGGCTTTGTTGAAGATGTGGTGCGGGAAAGGGTCTGACGGGGAGCCAGAGTGTATTGTGCTCATGGTCTTGATGGTGTCATCGATGTTCACGCTGGCCCAGGCTGGCAGGGGGTCGTGGTCGATGGTGTGCGGCGGGTCTGGTGTATCGATCTTAGTTGGGGCTGTCTGGGTGTTGAAGCATTCAGTGAGAAACGTTTAATCACTCACTTATACAGTCAGTCACGCACCTACTAAATCATCCATTCAGACACTTATACACCCACTCATTCTTCAATACACCTTGGCATATATATATATATATATTCACTGAAAAAACCATAGGTTTCAGGGGCGTTATAGTTAGTTGGACATTTCACTCGTACAAAACCATAGAAATTCCCCCGTTATAGTTAGTTCAGCTAACTATAACTTGCGCGCCCGCAATGCACTGCTGATGACGTCACATATTACATCACTCATGACATGGTCAGTGACATCACTCATGACATCACTGATGACATCTCAGATGACATCACTGATGACATCACTGATGACATCATCCTTGTGATAGAGTGGCAGACCTCCTCTCACCCTAATATAACCATTGATACACACACTCAAAAATACAAACTAACATTTTCAAAACAATGGACATACCAATACCAGTTACAACACACCTATTCAGTAATTCCAAGATCTACACACACATCCACTCATTCACCAACAGTCCCTATACAGTCACTCATACATGTACTCACTCATCATATGTACTCATACACCTATACATCCTGTTACACACCGCCACTCATCCATAGAGTTACTCACACACATAGTCACACATGCAAACAAAGTATCAAACATCCATTTACCTGCATATACAGTTATACACACACTATCACAGTTACTTCTACAGAAACTTACACATACTTACTCTCTTAAACAATCACTTATAGAAACACCTACTTATTTGTACAGGAACTCTTCCAATCTCTCACTCTCACATATACTCACTTATATACACCAATACTCACATATACTAGTTTAAAACATATGTAGTTACTCATAAAGACACTATTGAGACAGTCATTCACTCACTAACACACCCATACACATACTCATCCACCTATACAGTCCTGCACACATGCTGTCTTCAACACATACAAACAGTGAGTGTTAGAAATGGGATCTCTAGTTGGCAAGGGCTTGCACCTTTGTCCAAGTAGGGACCCGTCTTCCTAGTCAGGGTAAGGGTGTTACACTCGTGAAGTAACCCCTGCTCACCCTCGTGGTAGCTTGGCACGAGCAGTCAGGCTTAATTCAGAGGCAGTGTGTAAAGCATTTGCACATAACCAACAGTAATACAGTGTAAGCACTACAAACGGACACCACATCAGTTTAGAAAAATAACCAATATTTTATATACTGAAGACAAGACCAATTACGACGAAAATCCACAATACTATATTTTAAAAATGAATGCTTGATACGGTAACTTCTTCTTTGCAGGAATAGCACAAAAGCAAAGTTCGTACGCAGTCGGTAGCTCCGTCCGAGCCTACCGCGATGCTGAAAACCACAGAGTCTAACAGTTCCAGCCGACCGCGTCGATACGGGCCAGCAGAGTCATGAACAGACTCGGTAACAGTACCTTTCTCGTTGTGGCTGGTACGGAGTGTACGAGCCGGTCGGCGTTCGTCGCGGTTGCGGTGCAAGACGGAGCGATGCAAGGTGCGGTGTCCCTCGATGCGGTGCAGGCAGCGGCTCGATGAGCGTCGTGCAGACGGAGTCGGTGAGTCCAAGGCGTGCGATGCAGGGTGAGACGATGCTCGATGCGGTGCTGACAGGTTGCGATGCAGGCGACCAAGCCGGAGTGCGGGAGCTGGCGTCGGACAGCGGTGCGAGTCGGAGCGGTGCGTCGCAGACGTGCGAGCGGTGCCCCAAATGCGGTGCGGTCACGACTCTTGAGCCAGTTGCAGCGACCGCGTCGGTCGGGTCCGGTTGGTTCAGTGAAGCGATGCGATGCGAACTGCGGTGCCCACAGGTCACGGTGCAAGCAGCGGCTCGATGTTGGCGGCGTCGGACGTCGCCCACGGTGAGACCAGGGTTGCGATGCGAAGCGGGGCGATGCGGTCTGCGGTGCAAACAGGTCACCGGCCAGGGATGGATTCGGTTGACGGAGGCGGTTGCGGTTCCCTTCCTCTGTGGCAACTGAAACAGCGATCCAGAAGCGGTACCCAGAGGCTTGTGAAGTCTTTGTAGTCCCTGAGACTTCTTAACAGGAGGCCAGCTCGGTTTCAGGCCCTTGGAGATACTCCACACAAGTTTGTAGAAAGTTCAGTCCAATCTTTTCACTGCCCAAGGCAGAAGCAGCAGCTGCAGGCCAACCCAACAAAGCAACAACACAGCAAAGGGGCAGTACTCCTCCTGGCAGCTCTTCCAGCTCTTCGTCTTGGCAGGTTCCTTGATTCCAGCGAGATCTAAATTCATGGGGTCAGGGCCCCAATATTTATATCCCAAATTCCTTTGTTCTCTGAAGGCAGAGAGGCCTTTGCCTAGTCCAAACCAGTTCTGGAGCACTTTGTTGACAAGTCTCCGTCCCTTCTTTCAGTGAGTAGGCCAGGGACATCAGACGCACCACAGGAGGTGGAGCCAGCATTGTGGAGGGAAGGCACTGTCCTATTCAGGGCCCAGGTGCGACCCCTCCCACCCATCTACTTGTCGATCTTGCTATTCAGCCCTGTGCTGACTCACCCTGTCTCCTGGCATCCCCCAGCCCCTGTCACTCACACTCCAGACAAGGAATACACAACCTCGCAGAGGCAGGCTTGGATGGTTAGACAAGAAAATACCCACTTTCTAAAAGTGGTATTTTCAAACACAGAATGTTAAAACCAACTTCACTAAAAGATGCATTTTATCATTCTGAGTCCAGGCATACTAAACTCGAATTTCTACCATGTTCCCGGGTCAGTTAGGATTATATACTGTAATAATCAAAACTGCCCGTTCTGGCCTAGGGGAACAGGTAGCCTTGCAATAGTGAAAAACGAACTAGGCTGTAATTCACTATCAGGACATGCCGCACACACCAGGGCATGTCCTACCTTTCGCATACAACGCACCCTGCCCACAGGGGTACCTTGGGCCTACCTTAGGGGTGACTAACATGTAGCAAAGGGAAGGTTTAGGGACTGGCAAGTGTGGGCACTTGCCAAGTCGACATGGCAGCCCCAGGCTGCGCACAGGCTCTGCGGTGGCAGGCCCGAGTTACACTTTACGGGCTGTTTGCGTGGGTGGCACAATCCAGTGCTGCAGCCCACCAACAGCATTTGGTCTATAGGCCCTGGCACTCGCAGTGCACTTTACAAGGGACTGACACATAAACCAAATAGGCCAATCATGGAAACACCAATCCATAACGCATTTTATACAGGAGCACTTGCACTTTCCCAATGGACCGCAGTGAGGAAAGTGCGCAGAATCATTACACCAGCAAAAACAGGGTCAAAACCGGGAGGTCAGAAAGCAAAAAGTCAGGGGAAACACGCCAAAAGATGCCAAGTCTAACAGTGAGTCACTCATTCATGCATCTATGCACTAAGTAATACCCCCCACCGAACCATACAGACACTCAGACACTCATACTGATACTCAAAAACCAACTAATAACCCATATAGACACTCATGTAGCTACTCACCAACCCATGCAGCCACTTATACACAAAGTGAGAGACTGATACAGATATTTTCATATTTAAACATTACTCACTAACCCATGTATTCACTAAGATACACTTAGTCAGTTATACAATCAATTTTACAAAAATAAATCATCCATTTAGACACTTATATACCCATTTATTCTTCCATCGACCTTGAGATATACATATATAAAACATATTTAATTTTCAGAAAAACACACATTCACTGGATGATGTCATCAGTGATGTCATCAGTGATGTCATTTGAGATGTCATCAGTGATGTCATGAGTGATGTCACTGACCATGTCATGAGTGATATAATATGTGACGTCATCAGCAGTGCATTACGGGCGCGCGAGTTATAGTTAGCTGAACTAACTATAACTGGGGAATTTCTATGGTTTTGTACGAGTGAAATGTCCAACTAACTATAACGCCCTGAAACCTATGGTTTTTTCAGTGACTTTCTAAGGTTTTTTAAATGCTAATTTCTAACTATAACGTGCCTGAAACCTATGATTTTTTCAGTGAATATATATATATTTATTATACTATGTATACATGTGAAAATGTCTCGGTCCCCTGTTTGTCTCGGTGGCACGGAAAAATGGGTGGAACTGACGCCAGCACGCCGACGAGGTCCTCTTATGGCTCCGATGACGTCATACGGTGTCGCGAGCGGAGCCGTGCTATTATGACGTCCCGTTGACGTGGGAGAGCTAGGAAAGAATTTCCGTGGAATGCTGGTGCAGGGGATATTCACCTAAGTGTTCAGGCTAGTCCTTTGGGAGCAACTGTTTATGTTGCCACTCCAGAAACCGAAACAAGTGATCCGAGGGCAGAGGCCCTGCAGATGGCACACGAGGTGGGGTGCCCAGTCGTGTGCACCGGCGGGGCAGCGAAGTGACAAGCACCACAACCCACAAAAAAGGTAACGAGGGCACTGAATACCACAATATCTTCTCTTTGTATCTGGCAGGAACAAAGAAGTTAAAATGCCCTAGTACAAAAATGTAGAATTAGTGCTACAATGGTCTTCAAGAGGACCTGCGATGCCGCTTCTGCCTCCCATACCCTGGAGGCGGCACATGGGTCACGCGGTACGGTCATACTCCGGTGGGACGCACACTCGTTGACCTCTCATGGCACTGCTCCACACTTCAGGGAGGACGCTTTCCATTAGCTATGTTTTCTGATGACGTGTCGTGCTGGCCCCGTCCAACAACAGAACTCGTTTAGATCCAAACAGACTCTTCCACTCTCTCACCGGAAGTGAAACCAGGCCACGCGGACACTTTCACAATACAACAGCCGGGAATGCACTTTTCGGTAAAAAAACACATTCCTTCCTCCTAATTAATCAAATAAACGTCTCACTGAAGAACAGGGGCCAGCTTCGATCGGTAAACAGCAGTTACAACGACTTTTTACTTTGCGATACCATTACAACGCATGCATTACCACGCATGCGTTGTACATCACGAAGTCATTACTACGCATTTTTTTAGAACGCTTGGTCATTTACCAAGCATGCCTTTACAACGAATTTTGTTGTAAAGGTATGTATGGTAAATGGCCATGCGTTCTAAAAAACATGTAGACGATCCATGTCATTGTAAGGAAACAGAGGCTGTTCCGTTTCCTCACAACGATGTGCACCGCCCCTCAGAAATGACGTAAAGCAGGAACCACGAGGAGAGAAGAACCACAAGGAGTGAGAGGTAAGGGGGATTGGGCATGGGGTGGGGGTTTCTTTTCTAGGGTTTAGGGTAGTGCAGTGGTGTTTGGGTGGTGTAGGGGGTCATGCTGGGGGTAGTGTTTTAGGGTTTAGGGTAGTGCAGTGGTGTTTGGGTAGTGTAGGGGTCGTGCTGGGGGTAGTGTTTTAGGGTTTAGGGTAGTGCAGTAGTGTAGGGGGTCGTGCTGGGGGTAGTGTTTTAGGGTTTAGGGTAGTGCAGTGGTGTATGGGTAGTGTAGGGGGTCGTGCTGGTGGTAGTGTTTTAGGGTTTAGGGTAGTGCAGTGGTGTTTGTGTAGTGTAGGGTGTCATGCTGGTGGTAGTGTTTTAGGGTTTAGGGTAGTGCAGTGGTGTTTGTGTAGTGTAGGGTGTCATGCTGGGGGTAGTGTTTTATGGTTTAGGGTAGTGCAGTGGTGTTTGGGTAGTGTAGGGGGTCGTGCTGGGGGTAGATTTAGGGTTTAGGGTAGTGCAGTGGTGTTTGGGTAGTGTAGGGAGTCGTGCTGGGGGTAGTGTTTTAGGGTTTAGGGTAGTGCAGTGGTGTTTGTGTAGTGTAGGGGGTTGTTCTGGGGATAGTGTTTTAGGGTTTATGTTAGTGCAGTGGTGTTTGGGTAGTGTAGGGGGTAGTGTTTTAGGGTTTAGGGTAGTGCAGTTGTGTTTGTGTAGTGTAGGGGGTAGTGCTGGGGGTAGTGTTTTAGGGTTTAGGGTAGTGCAGTGGTGTTTGGGTAGTGTAGGGGTTCATGCTGGGGGTAGTGTTTTAGGGTTTAGGGTATGGCAGTGATGTTTGGGTAGTGTAGGGGGTCGTGCTGGGGGTAGATTTAGGGTTTAGGGTAGTGCAGTGGTGTTTGTGTTGTGAGGGGGTCATGCTGGGGGTAGTGTTTTAGGGTTTAGAGTAATGCAGTGGTGTTTGCATAGTGTAGGGGGTTTAGGGTAGTGCAGTGGTGTTTGTGTAGTGTAGGGGGTCATGCTGGGGTAGTGTTTTAGGTTTAGGGTAGTGCAGTGGTGTTTGTGTAGTGTAGGGGGTAGTATTTTAGGGTTTAGGGTAGTGCAGTGGTGTGTGTGTAGTGTAGGGGTCATGCTGTGGGTAGTGTTTTAGGGTTTAGGGTAGTGCAGTCGTGTTTGTGTAGTGTAGGGGGTCGTGTTTTAGGGTATAGGGTAGTGCAGTGGTGTTTGGGAAGTGTAGGGGTCATGCTGGGGTTAGTGTTTTAGGGTTTAGGGTAGTGCAGTGGTGTTTGGGTAGTGTAGGGGTCGTGCTGGGGGTAGTGTTTTAGGGTTTAGGGTAGTGCAGTGGGGTTTGTGTAGTGTGGGAGGTCATGCTGGGGGTAGATTTAGGGTTTAGTGTAGTGCAGTGGTGTTTGGGTAGTGTAGGGAGTCGTGCTGGGGGTAGTGTTTTAGGGTTTAGGGTAGTCCAGTGGTGTTTGTGTAGTGTAGGGAGTCGTGCTGGGGGTAGTGTTTTAGGGTTTAGGGTAGTGCAGTGGTGTTTGGGTAGTGTAGGGGTCGTGTTTTAGGGTTTAGGGTCGTGCAGTGGTGTTTGGGTAGTGTAGGGGTCGTGCTGGGGGTAGTGTTTTTGGGTTTAGGGTAGTGCAGTTGTGTTTGGGTAGTGAAGGGGGTCGTGCTGGGGCTAGTGTTTTAGGGTTTAGGGTAGTGCAGTTGTGTTTAGGTAGTGAAGGGGGTCATGCTGGGGGTAGTGTTTTAGGGTTTAGGGTAGTGCAGTGGTGTTTGTGTAGTGTAGGGGGTCATACTGAGGGTAGATTTAGGGTTTAGGGTAGTGCAGTGGTGTTTGGGTAGTGTAGGGGGTAGTGCTGGGGTAGTGTTTTGGGTTTACGGTAGTGCAGTGGTGTTTTTGTAGTGTAGGGGGTCGTGCTGGGGGTAGTGTTTTAGGGTTTAGGGTAGTGCAGTGGTGTTTGTGTAGTGTAGGGGGTCGTGTTTTAGGGTTTAGGGTCATGCAGTGGTGTTTGGGTAGTGTAGGGGGTCGTGCTGGGGGTAGTGTTTTTGGGTTTAGGGTAGTGCAGTTGTGTTTGGGTAGTGAAGGGGTCGTGCTGGGGGTAGTGTTTTAGGGTTTAGGGTAGTGCAGTTGTGTTTAGGTAGTGAAGGGGGTCGTGCTGGGGGTAGTGTTTTAGGGTTTAGGGTAGTGCAGTGGTGTTTGTGTAGTGTAGGGGGTCATGTTTTAGGGTTTAGGGTCGTGCAGTGGTGTTTGGGTAGTGTAGGGGGCCGTGCTGGGGGTAGTGTTTTTGGGTTTAGGGTAGTGGAGTTGTGTTTGGGTAGTGAAGGGGGTCGTGCTGGGGGTAGTGTTTTAGGGTTTAGGGTAGTGCAGTTGTGTTTAGGTAGTTGGGGGTAGTGTTTTAGGGTTTAGGGTAGTGCAGTGGTGTTTGTGTAGTGTAGGGGGTCATGCTGGGGGTAGATTTAGGTTTTAGGGTAGTGCAGTGGTGTTTGTGTAGTGTAGGGGGTCGTGCTGGGGGTAGTGTTTTAGGGTTTAAGGCAGTGCAGTGGTGTTTGTGTAGTGAAGGGGTCGTGCTGGGGGTAGTGTTTTAGGGTTTAGGGTAGTGCAGTGGTGTTTGTGTAGTGTAGGGGTTGTGCTGTGGGTAGATTTAGGGTTTAGGGTAGTGCAGTGGTGTTTGGGTAGTGTAGGGAGTCGTGCTGGTGGTAGTGTTTTAGGGTTTAGGGTAGTGCAGTTATGTTTGGGTAGTGTAGGGTGTCGTGCTGGGGGTAGTGTTTTAGGGTTTAGGGTAGTGCAGTGGTGTTTGGGTAGTGGAGGGGGTAGTGTTTTAGGGTTTAGGGTAGTGCGCCCAACCAGCCACAATATCCGTGGACAAAGGGGATCCTGACTCTTTGGAACGCTCCGTCAATTGAATAATTTGGGTCAAGGGTCCTACCACGTCCAAGACCTATCAATTCCTTTCTTTGATCCCTCATATACTTGGAGAAAAAGGTACATAGTTTCTCATCAATTTCAGGCGTGTGTGCCACCTTGCCCTTCAGTGAGGGCCTGGGGCATCCTACCCTCATTCTATTCCTGACCTCCCTATCAAGGGGTTGATGGATTTTCCCCACCATATACTCTGCCACTTTGGCATCAGGTGTCCACTCCGCCGACCTAGGATGGTAAATTTGGGTAGGCTCGAA
This sequence comes from Calotriton arnoldi, assembly GCA_963921515.1. Lineage (NCBI taxonomy): Eukaryota > Metazoa > Chordata > Amphibia > Caudata > Salamandridae > Calotriton > Calotriton arnoldi. Next base: position 20,102 of record CAWUFW010026161.1, on the reverse strand, counting down.
CATGTCCGAGTGGACCCCGTCCCCAACCGGGGACTGAGAGGAGTGGGACTCTGGATGCCAGGGACGCCCCGAGTCCTTATCCTCATCGGAGGAGAAATCGTCATCCGATACACCCTCTCCCTCTAAGGGAAACCCGCCGTCTGGGTCTACAATAGTGGTGACAGTGTCGCAATTTTCTCCGGGCCCCTCCTCCTCCCGGCAGGGTGCATGTTTTAGCGTTCGCACACTCTTGAGGAAGGTCTCCGTAAGTTTATCAAATCCTTCCAAGTGCCCCGGGTTATGCTTAACGGCCCTTTTATTCCCCATCTGGGAGCTACTGGGACTCGCCACCACCAATCTGGGTCACTGAACACCCCAGGGATGCTTTTCGCCAGCTTATCAACCTGATCCCTAAGAGGAGCCAGCGCCCTAGAAATAGCCAGAGAGAGGGCTTGGTCCACTGCTGGAGGGAGAAGTTGGGGGGCCATTCCTCCTTCACTTCATGGTAGGAGGAGTAAAAATGGTCTTCTGGAGAAGACATGTTAGCAGAGGGTGTGAGCACAGAACAAATGCCCTTAAAATCCTTAAGGCAGCCCCCTCGCCGGTGCTCCAACAGCTGGGCTTTCCCGAAGCTGTTATAAGAATAGACTGAGGCGCAATACCAATTACCACCACCAGGTGGCGCTGGTCACTAACGTGGCCGTGTGGGGAAATCACCGCGTAGCGGTGTCAAAATTAGGCGAGGTTGGTCGGGAATCAAGCGGACACTAAAGGAGTGACCGGATTCCCAAACGCGCGTAAAGACCAGCGGGAGCACTCGACGGAGCTGCCTCGCTCGGACCAGACGCGCCTGACAGGATCTCACCGCGCGCAGAGCACACAGCGGGAGAAACTGCGAGGGGAGAACGCGCTCGGGCAAGAGCCTGCTGCGCAGGGAATATGAAACAATACCAAGGCAATAATGCTAATAACGTGCACAAGAAACCGCTATACAAACAGCAACAACGTCAGATTAAGCCAAGAATGTAAGGAATGCACTTAACTGACGAGCAGTGAAGAAAGAGGAAGCGGAAGGGACGTCACGATATTATATACGATGGACTGTGATATGATTGGACTATAGTTGCCTTGGAGACTACCCCCTAATGGTTCATGGGTTGTGTAGTCTTTTGTTTAATGATTGTTGTGTTACGTTTTCTTTGAACTGCTATGCAAATAAAGTGAGGAAAGATATGCATAATGCTCGCCTCCGTCCTGCCATAGAATTCATTAAACTTTATTTGATCTGATTTAGAAACATAGATCATAAAAGTGTACATAAAAACAGTAAATCCTCTTTCCTAATACAATACAGTGAGAATTAATTAAAACCAGTAGGTAAAAACGGGTGTTACAAAGCCCGGTTCAGAGCAACTTCAGGTTAACAGAATCGTAAAGTTCAATGTTTCGCAAGATCAATCTCATGTACTTCGTGCAAAATACGCAACAAGGGGTCCAAGTAAGATGTAACGCTCCAATACCTGACCAGTTTGCACTATATAAAACTGCAGAAAAACTAAAAATAAAAAGTGTTTTTCACACTTCTGTCATTGGGCTATATGTGGGCTACATCTGGGTGATATTTGTGCTACATTTGGGCTCTTTTTCTCTGGTGGCCATCTTGGGAGACTTATTTGTTATGAAGTTTCCTAATTTCGTCATTTACTGCAGTCTCCTCAGTAGGAAATGCTTTCAGTTTTTTACTTTGATTCCATCAAGAAGGCATTCAGATGTGTCACACATTTGCCATAAATTCAGAATATTAGCACTCTAGTTGTTCATTAGATCACTGTAGTAAAGCTACTGCTCAACAGGGAGTTAACTGGAAGTCTACTGCTGGTATTGAAAGTGATTGTTTCAGTCTGCATGTCAGAATTTTCTAATGAAATAGAAGAGGATTTGAGATCTCACTTAAAACATGCCCTAAATTTTCTTTCTGCAGCACTAACCATAATTTCTATGGCAAAATGAACCCCCTCCTTTTGTTCCTTTTTAAATTAAATATTTAAGTGTTACCAGTTTATTCCAATCAAGATGGCTTCAGGTGTGCCATAATTTTATCATAAGTAAGACTGTTAGCGCTCTAGTTGTTCTTTAGAACACTCTGGGAAGCTGCAGTAGAACACAAAGGCATCAACTGACAGGCTGCTCCTGTTGAAATATAACAGGAAGATATTTGAGATCTCACTTAAAACATGTCCTAATTTTTCTTTCTACAGCACTAACCATAATTTCTATGACAAAATGAACCCCCTCATTTTGTTCCTTTTTAAATTAAATGTTTTAAGAGTTACCAGTTTATTCCAATCAAGATGGCTTCAGGTGTGCCATCATTTTGTCATAAGTAAGACTGTTAGAGCTCTAGTTGTTCTTTAGAACACTCTGGGAAGCTGCAGTAGAACACAAAGGCATCAACTGACAGGCTGCTCCTGTTGAAATATAACAGGAAGATATTTGAGATCACACTTGAAACATGTCCTAATTTTTCTTTCTACAGCACTAACCATAATTTCTATGACAAAATGAACCCCCTCATTTTGTTCCTTTTTAAATTAAATGTTTTAAGAGTTACCAGTTTATTCCAATCAAGATGGCTTCAGGTGTGCCATACTTTTGTCATAAGTAAGACTGTTAGCGCACTAGTTGTTCTTTAGAACACTCTGGGAAGCTGCAGTAGAACACAAAGGCATCAACTGACAGGCTGCTCCTGTTGAAATATAACAGGAAGATATTTGAGATCTCACTTAAAACATGTCCTAATTTTTCTTTCTACAGCACTAACCATAATTTCTATGACAAAATGAACCCCCTCATTTTGTTCCTTTTTAAATTAAATGTTTTAAGAGTTACCAGTTTATTCCAATCAAGATGTCTTCAGGTGTGCCATAATTTTGTCATAAGTAAGACTGTTAGAGCTCTAGTTGTTCTTTAGAACACTCTGGGAAGCTGCAGTAGAACACAAAGGCATCAACTGACAGTCTCTGCCCTTGTTGGATGTACATGTTTTACTGAGAATGTCAGACTTCATTCTCACATGATTGAGAAAGATAATGTGAATTTACAGAAAATATGCTCTCATTTTAGCTTCTGGAGCACTTTCCAAAACTGTATTAGACAAGCATGTGAAAATAGTTTTCTCTCAAACATGATTCATGATATCCCAGCAGAAGGATTTTCACAGGGTAAAATCACCTTAGAACACACCACAATTCCTGAAATTAGTATGGTACCATCAACAAATCAATTCTAATGTAACTAAAGTCTGTTATCACCCTTTATAGTTCTCCTTTTGGTAACCCTCAAAATCTTCGATTCACTACAATGCATTTCAATGGGGTACTATCATTTATATTGGTCCCAAGATGGCTGCCAGCAATTCCAGGATGAAGTGCTGACAGCCAATCAGATCTCACGATGACATGTGTGGTTAGGCTCCGCCCAGATATCGATATGTTTTCTTTTTCAAATTTCTCAGGAACTACTGAACGGATTTACACCATTTAACAAAAGGATTCTTTCTGAACCAAGAACTACCTCTTTGCCAAATTTGGTGTAATTCCGTTCAGCAGTTCGGGCTGTAGTCGTGTCTAAAGTTTCCTATGGAAAATTGCATGGGGAAAACACGTTTTGGGACCCCCCTGTTTTTCTTGGCCCCCGCTTGCCGAATCACCCCGAAACTTTCAGGATAGGAGCAGACCGGAGCGCCCCACAAGTTTTGAAAATTTCGCGAAGATTCATCAACCGGCGCCAAAGTTATTGGAAATAGAATGTTGTGAATTTCCTATGGAAAATAGGTCCTAACTATAACTACCTACTGGCGACCGCCAGTAGGTAATATATATATATATATATTCACTGAAAAACCATAGGTTTTAGGGACAGTTATAGTTAGTTGGACATTTCACTCGTACAAAACCATAGAAATTCCCCGTTATAGTTAGTTCAGCTAACTATAACTCGCGCCCCGCAATGCACTGCTGATGACGTCACATATTACATCACTCATGACATGGTCAGTGACATCACTGATGACATCACTGATGACATCTCAAATGACATCACTGATGACATCATGCAGTGACTGTGTGTTTCTATAGTGTATTGAATAATGAGTGGGTGTATAAGTGTCTGGATGGATGATTTAGTAGGTGCGTGACTGACTCTATAAGTGAGTGATTAAACGTATCTTACTAAATGCATGGGTTAGTGACTAAACTGTGTGAATGTCTTTATCCGTCTGTCTGTTGGTGTGTAAGTGGCTGCATGTGTTTGTAAATAGCTACATGAGTGTCTATGAGTTATTGATTGGTTGTCTGAGTATCTGTATGGGTGCCTGAGTGTTTGTGTGGATGGGGTGTGTGTGGCTGCACATAGATGTATCAGTGGGTGATTCACTGGGTGCATGGTTTCAAGAGTGCATCTGTGATGGACTGTATGGGTGGGTGAGTGTTTGTATGGGTGTGTTAGTGAGTGAATGTATATCTCAGTGGTACATGTGTGAGTAACTACATATGTGAAAGGCAGTATATATGTGTGTTCGAGTATATAAATAGCTAGAAGCGAGAGTGTGTGATTGTGATTGTGAGAGTGACTGTATGGATGAGTGTGTGCTTGTATCAGTGATTGTATAATAGCGTAAGATTGTGCTAGTATTTGTATGAGTAAGTGAGCTGGTGTGTGTATAACTGTATAGGTGAGTAAATGGCAGTGTGATTAATTATTTGCATGACTGACTAGGTGTGTGAGTACCTCTATGGATGAGTGGCGGTGTGTGAGTGTCTATGTAGGTGTATGAGTGCATATGATAGTCCTGTACTGAGTGACCGTAAGCATGAGTGACTGTACGGGTGAGTGAGTGGATGTGTGTGTAGACCTAAGAAACAGTGAGTGGGTATGTAGTTATTGGTGTTGGAGTGTCTATGGTTTTTAGAATGGCAGTCTGTAATTTACAGTGGGTGTATCAAAAGTTATATTAGGGTGTGAGAAGATGCATGAAATTATCACATGGATAATGTCATCAGTGATGTCATCAGTGATGTCATTTGAGATGTCATCAGTGATGTCATCAGTGTTGTCACTGACCATGTCATGAGTGATGTAATATGTGACGTCATCAGCAGTGCATTGCGGGCGCGAGTTATAGTTAGCTGAACTAACTATAACGGGGAATTTCTATGGTTTTGTACGAGTGAAATGTCCAACTAACTATAACTGTCCCTAAAACCTATGGTTTTTTCAGTGAATTTCAAAGGTTTTTTAAAATGCTAATTTCTAACTATAACGTGTCTGAAACCTATGGTTTTTTCAGTGAATTTCAAAGGTTTTTTAAATGCTAATTTCTAACTATAACGTGCCTGAAACCTGTGGTTTTTTCAGTGAATTTCAAAGGTTTTTTAAATGCTAATTTCTAACTATAACGCCCCTAAAACCTATGGTTTTTTCAGTGAATTTCAAAGGTTTTGTAAATGACAATTTTTAAATGTATTAATTGTTATATTTATTTTTTTGATACTGATTTACTACATTTTTAAAACTATTTATTTTTAGATATTTTATTTATTAAATTACATTGCAATTACATTATACATTACATTACAAAATATACTTTCTCAGAATTAATTACTTTAGTTTAAATAGTTTGCAAATAGGCAATAGAGTTTTAAGGACAGTAGTTACAGTTGTTGCAATGGGCAACACAATTTCAAACACAATGCAACATTGAGCTCAATGTGAATTTCTAGTTAAATGCAATTAGTTACTTTATGGATTACTTTTCTAATCACAGGACTGGATCCTAGATTCAGTCCTGGGACATCTCCTGTAAACAGTTGAGTAAAAGCGTTTTGGTTACAGTACTTATTTTTAAGGAATATTATTGTATTTTAAAAGTTGACACTTAGAAACTTTTTCACATAGAATCACCAATGTTATCCTATGGGAGGAAATTCACTTAGCAGGTAAGTAGTGTTATCGTTACTTTTTCTTACTCAGTGTTGGATCCTGGATCCAGCACTGGTGCATCTCCTGTAAACAGTTGAAAGAATGCGTTTAAGTCATACAGGCGATTTTTAAGGAATATTTGTAGTTTGTGAAAATCGACACTTTGAAACTTTTCTGCTGAAAACCAGACAATGGATTCCTATGGAAGGAAATACAAGTTACTGGTAAGTACGGTTAGAATTACTTTTCAGGGTCAGTGCTGGGCTAAAAGATGCAGCACTGGGTTCTCTCCTGATAACAGGTGAGTAAATCGGTTTTCGTAGTTCGGTTAATTTTAGAGGAATATTATAAAGTTCCAAAACTCCACACTTAGAAGAATTTCCAAGTGAAACCAGTGAATGATATCCTATGGAAGGAAATTCAAGTTACTGGTAAGTACGGTTAAAATTACTTTTCAGGATCAGTACTGGGCTGAAAGATGCAGCACTGAGGTCTCTCCTGATAACAGGTGAGTAAATCGGAATTCGTAGTTCGGCTGATTTTAGAGGAATATTTGTATGTTTCAAAAATCGACACTTAGAAACTTTTTCAGCAAAAAGCAGACAATGATATCCTATGGAAGGAAATTCAAGTTACTGGTAAGTACGGTTAAAATTTCTTTTCAGGATCAGTACTGGGCTGAAAGATGCAGCACTGAGGTCTCTCCTGATAACAGGTGAGTAAATCGGAATTCGTATTTCGGCTGATTTTAGAGGAATATTATAAAGTTCCAAAACTCCACACTTAGAAGAATTTCCAAGTGAATCCAGTCAATGAAATCCTATGGAAGGAAATTCAAGTTACTGGTAAATACGGTTAAAATTACTTTTCAGGATCAGTACTGGGCTGAAAGATGCAGCACTAAGGTCTCTCCTGATAACAGGTGAGTAAATCGGAATTCGTAGTTCGGCTGATTTTAGAGGAATATTTGCACAATGGTGAAGGGAGGGGGCGGGGCCTGTGGTGACATCTGTGCAAATGCGCCCCGTGGCGCGTTTTAAGTTGGGGGATTAAGGCCCCTTGAATCATGAGGTCCCTGGGGTCCAACTAGCCCACCCTGTACCTTCCAGTATGCGCCAGGGAGCTGCGTTGCAGAGAGGTGTTCAGAGGCCACGCCCCTTTTACACCTCTCTGCAATGCAGCTCTGTGGCGCTTTTAGAAATACATGGTGGGCTAGTTGGCCCCAGGGACCCTCAGGATTGAAGGGGATTTAATTCCCCATCTTAAAACGCGCCACGGGGCCTGTTTGCACACATGTCACCTGAAGCCCCGCCCCTCCCTTCACCACTGTGCAAACGCGCCCGTGGCGCGTTTTAAGTTGGGGGATTAAGTCCCCTTCAATTCTGAGGGTCCCTGGAGTCCAACTAGCCCACCATGTACTTCTAAAAGCGCCACAGAGCTGCGTTGCAGAGAGTGTAAAAGGGGCGTGGCCTCTGTACACCTCTCTGCAACGCAGCCCCCTGGCGCATACTGGAGGTTCCTGGTGGGCTAGTTGGCCCCAGGGACCCCCAGTATTCAAGGGGAATTACTTCCCTCTTCAAACGCGCCAGGGGGCGCGTTTGCAGAGTACTGCAGGGAGGGGGGCGGGGCCTCCGGCACGATGCCGGTCGTTTTTAAAAAAAAAATTTAATGGGAGGGGGGCTGCGTGGCCCCCCTTCCCTTGCCCACTTTTGGCCCCGGGGACCCCATCCCCGGGGCCTGAGCATTTTATTTTATTTTTTAAATTAAAAAAAAAACGGGAAGGGGGCCGCGTGGCTCCCTTCCCTGGGCCTGTATTGGCCCCGGGACCCCATCCCCGGGGCATGCCCTTGGTTTTTATTTTATAGATTTGGAGGGGGCTGCGTGGCCCCCTCCTCAGGCCATTTAAGGCCCCGGGGACCCCATCCCCGGGGCCGTCCTTGCACTTTTTTATTTTTTATTTTAATTTTTTTTTAATTTGGGAGGGGGCTGCGTGGCCCCCCTCCTGGCCACTTATGGCCCCAGGGACCCCATCCCCAGGGCCTGGCCTCTGGTTGGGGACTGTGGGGGTTCCCAATCCCCCACAGGCCCGCCGGCTCCCGCGTCCCTTGGGAGCCGGCATTGCTTTTCCACATGGGGAGCAGCTAACATGCTGCTCCCCGTGTGGAAAGCAATCAGCTTTGGATATTGGAAGCGAGGCAGGTTTCCTGCTCTCTTCCAATATCCAAGCAAGTTTGCAATGACAGGACGGGAGCCGCGAGGCTCCCGTCCTGCCATTGCAAACTACAGTGTCCCGGGTAGGCACCCGGGACACTGCAGGAGCCGGCCCTGGGGGTGGCGGTCCCCAGGGCCATCAAGGGCTCCGGGAGGGCCGCGCGGCCCCCTCCCTTGAATTGCACAGCCCCGGGGAGGTGGTGGTCCCCGGGCTCTGGGAGTCCGTAACGGACCCCCACATTTATTTTCTATGTGCCCCGAGGAGGTGGTGGTCTCGGGCGTGTGGGGGCTGGAGCCCCCCACACGTTATTAAAATTAAAAAAGAAGCCCCGGGGTGGCGGTCCCTGGGCAGCGGGAGGGCAAAGAGCCCTCCCGCACCATTTTTTATTAAGCCCGGGGGTGGCGGTCCCCGGGCTTGGGGGCCTTAGAGGCCCCCTATATAAACAATAAACACACCTCCCGCATGCCCCCGGGACTTGGGCCACCCGAGGGCCAATTTGCATCGAAGCGCGGGAGACCGCGCTCGATTTTTATTTTGGCAGGATCCACGCACCCTGAGCGCATCCTGCCGATTTAAAAAAATAAAATGCTTTTTCTGCCCAGGGGTCCTTGTGGGACCCCTGAGCAGACCTAGGGGGTCAGGGTGTTTCTACCCTGCCCCCTTTTGCGCTTTGCGCACTTGTTTCTGTCCCTCGGTTCTACCGAGGACAAAATGGCTGCCAACACTTCCTGATTTGGAGTGTTGACAGCCAATTAGCATGCAGCTCGTGGTCGGGAGGGTACGCGGACCCGACGCGGCCATAGATATATATGTGATTTTCCTTTTGATTTTCTCAGGAACTACTGAACAGATTTACACCATTTAACAAAAGGGTTCTTTCTGAACCAAGAACTACCTCTTTGCCAAATTTGGTGTAATTCCGTTCAGCAGTTCGGGCTGTAGCCGTGTCTAAAGTTTCCTATGGAAAAATGAATGGGGAAAACACGTTTTGGGACTCCCCTTTTTCTCGGCCCCTGCTTGACGAATCACCCGAGACTTTCAGGGTAGGAGCGGACCGGAGCGGGCCATAAAGTTTGAAAATTTCGCGAAGATACGTCAACCGGCAAGAGAGTTATTTCAAATAGAATGTCGCGGATTGCCTATGGAAAATAGGTCCTAACTATAACTATCTACTGGCGACCGCCAGTAGATAATATTATCTACTGGCGGTCGCCAGTAGATAGTTATAGTTACAACCTATTATCCTATTTTTAAATCGGCAGGATGCGCTCAGGGTGCGCGAATCCTGCCGAAAAAAATCGAGCGCGGTCTCCCGCGCTCGATGTATTTTGCCCCGGGTGGCCCAAGTCCCGGGGGCATGGTGGGGGGATAATTTAATGTGTGGGGGCCTCAAAGGGCCCCCAAGCCCCGGGGACCGCCACCCCCTGGGGCTTTTTTAAAAGGTGCGGGAGTGCTCTGAGCCCTCCCGCAGCCCCGGGACCACCACCTCCCGGGCTTTTTTTAATAAATTGAAAACCCTGTGTGGGGGCTCCAGCCCCCCACACGCCCGGGACCGCCACCTCCCGAGGCACTAAACATTTAAATATGGGGGTCCGTTACGACTCTCAGAGCCCCGGGACCACCACCTCCCCGGGCTGTGAACTGAATGGGAGGAGGGCCGCGCGCCCCCTCCTGGAGCCCTTGATGGCCCTGGGGACCACCACCCCCAGGGTCGGCTCCTGCAGTTTCCCGGGTGCCTACCCCGGGACACTGCTGTTTGCAATGACAGGACGGGAGCCTCGCGGCCCCGTCCTGTCATTGCAAACTGCTTGGATATTGGAAGAGAGAGCAGGAAACCTGCTCTCTTCCAATATCCAAAGCTGATTGCTTTTCCACACGGGGAGCTGCCTCTTAGCAGCTCCCCATGTGTAAAGCAATGCCGGCTCCCGTAGGACACGGGAGCCGGCGGGACTGTGGGGGCTTGGGGACCCCCACAGTCCCCAACGAGAGGCCAGGCCCCGGGGATGGGGTCCCCGGGCAAGTAGTGTTCGGGAGGGGGCCACGCGGCCCCCTCCCCAAAGTTAAAAAAAAGGGTATGGCCGGCCCCGGGAGATGGGGTCCCCGGGGCCTTAAATGGCCAGAGGAGGGGGACCACGCAGCCCCCTCCAAAGAATAAAACAAAAATCGAGGCCATGCCCTGGGGATGGGGTCCCGGGGCCAATACAGGCCCAGGGAAGGGGGCCACGCGCCCCCTTCCCGTTTTTTTTTTAATAAAAATTTTAAAAGGGGTAAGGCCCTGGGGGATGGGGTCCCCAGGGCCCAAAAACAGGAAAAAGGAAGGGGTGCCACACAGCCCCCTTCAGGGGACAAAAAAAAAAAAAACAATCGGCCCGCAGGCCCCGCCCCTTCCTTCACCACTCTGCAAACGCGCCCCTGGCGCGTTTGCAGAGGGGGAACGACTCCCCTTGAATACTGGGGGTCCCTGGGGGCCAACTAGCCCACCAGGAACCTCCAGTATGCGCCAGGGGCTGCCTTGCAGAGAGGTGTACAGAGGCCACGCCCCTTTTACACCTCTCTGCAACGCAGCTCTGTGGCGCTTTGGAGGTATATGGTGGGCTAGTTGGACTCCGGGGACCCTCAGGATTCAAGGGGACTTAATCCCCCAACTTAAAACGCGCCACGGGGCGCGTTTGCACAGTGGTGAAGGGAGGGGCGGGGCTTCAGGTGACATGTGTGCAAACAGGCCCCGTGGCGCGTTTAAGATGGGAATTAATCCCTTCAATCCTGAGGGTCCCTGGGGGCCAACTAGCCCAACAGGTACATCCAGAAAGCGCACAGAGCTGCGTTGCAGAGAGGTGTAAAAGGGGTGTGGCCTCTCTACACGTCTCTGCAACGCAGCCTCTGGCGCATATTGGAGGTTCCTGGTGGGCTAGTTGGCCCCTAGGGACCCTCAGGATTCAAGGGGACTTAATCCTCAACTTAAAACGCGCCACGGGGCGCGTTTGCACAGATGTCACCTCAGGCCCCGCCCCTCCCTTCACCATTGTGCAAATATTCTTCTAAAATCATCCGAAATACGAATTCCGATTTACTCACCTGTTATAAGGAGAGACCTCAGTGCTGCATCTTTCAGCCCAGTACTGGTCCTGAAAAGTAATTTTAACCGTACTTACCAGTAACTTGAATTTCCTTCCATAGGATATCATTGCCTGCTTTTTGCTGAAAAAGTTTCTAAGTGTTGATTTTTGAAACATACAAATATTCCTCTAAAATCAGCCGAAATACGAATTCCAATTTACTCACCTGTTATAAGGAGAGACCTCAGTGCTGTATCTTTCAGCCCATTACTGGTCCTGAAAAGTAATTTTAACCGTACTTACCAGTAACTTGAATTTCCTTCCATAGGCTAACATTGACTGGTTTCACTTGGAAATTCTTCTAAGTGTGGAGTTTTGGAACTTTAAAATATTCCTCTAAAATCAGCCGAAATACGAATTCCGATTTACTCACCTGTTATCAGGAGAGACCTCAGTGCTGCATCTTTCAGCCCAGTACTGATCCTCAAAAGTAATTTTAACCGTACTTACCAGTAACTTGAATTTCCTTCCATAGGATATCATTGCCTGCTTTTTGCTGAAAAAGTTTCTAAGTGTTGATTTTTGAAACATACAAATATTCCTCTAAAATCAGCCGAAATCCGAATTCTGATTTACTCACCTGTTATCAGGAGAGACCTCAGTGCTGCATCTTTCAGCCCAGTACTGGTCCTGAAAAGTAATTTTAACCGTACTTACCGGTAACTTGAATTTCCTTCATAGGCTAACATTGACTGGTTTCACTTGGAAATTCTTCTAAGTGTGGAGTTTTGGAACTTTATAATATTCCTCTAAAATCAACGAAAGTACGAATTCCAATTTACTCACCTGTTATCAGGAGAGAACCCAGTGCTGCATCTTTAGCCCAGCACTGACCCTGAAAAGTAATTTTAACCGTACTTACCAGTAACTTATATTTTCTTCCATAGGAATCCATTGTCTGGTTTTCAGCAGAAAAGTTTCAAAGTGTCGATTTTCACAAACTACAAATATTCCTAAAAATCGCCTGTATGACTTAAACGCATTCTTTCAACTGTTTACAGGAGATGCACCAGTGCTGGATCCAGGATCCAACACTGAGTAAGAAAAAGTAACGATAACAGTTTTTACCTTCTAAGTGAATTTCCTTCCATAGGATAACATTGGTGATTCTATGAGAAAAGTTTCTAAGTGTCAACTTTTAAAGTACAATAATATTCCTTAAAAATCACGACTGTAACCAAAACGCTTTTACTCAACTGTTTACAGGAGATGTCCCAGGACTGAATCTAGGATCCAGTCCTGTGGTTAGAAAAAGTAATCCATAAAGTAACTAATTGCATTTAACTAGAAATACACATTGAGCTGAATGTTGCATTGTGTTTGAAAATGTGTTGCCCATTGCAACAACTGTAACTAGTGTACTTAAAAGTCTATTGCCTATGTGCAAAGTATTTAAACTAAAGTAATTCATTCTGAGAAAGTATTTTTTGTAATGTAATGTATAATGTAATTACAATGTAATTTAAAAAATAAAATATGTAAAAAAAATTGTTTCTAAAAATGTAGTAAATCAGTATGAAAATTTTTTATATAACAATTAATACATTTAAAAATTGTCATTTACAAAACCTTTGAAATTCACTGAAAAAACCGTAGGTTTCAGACATGTTATAGTTACAAATTAGCATTTAAAAACCTTTGAAATTCACTGAAAAACCATAGGTTTCAGGGACGTTATAGTTACAAATTAGCATTTAAAACCTTTGAAATTCACTGAAAAACCATAGGTTTTAGGGACAGTTATAGTTAGTTGGACATTGCACTCGCACAAAACCCGTGAAATTCCCCGTTATAGTTAGTCCAGCTAACTATAACTCGCGCCCCGCAATGCACTGCTGATGACGCCACATATTACATCACTCATGACATGGTCAGTGACATCACTGATGACATCACTGATGACATCTCAAATGACATCACTGATGACATCACTGATGACATCATCCATGTGATAATTTCATGCATCTTCTCACACCCTAATATAACCTTTGATACACCCACTCTAAATTACAGACTGCCATTCGCAAAACCATAGACACTCCAACACCAATAACTACATACCCGCTCACTGATTCTTAGGTCTACGCACACATCCACTCACTCACCCGTACAGTCACTCATACTTACGGTCACTCAGTACAGGACTATCATATGCACTCATACTCCTATATAGACACTCAAACACCGCCACTCATCCATAGAGGTACTCACACACCTAGTCAGTCATGCAAATAATTAAACACACTACCATTTACTCACCTATACAGTTATACACACACCAGCTCACTTACTCATACAAATACTAGCACATTCTTACGCTCTTATACAATCACTGATACAAGCACACACTCATCCATACAGCCACTATCACAATCACTCACTCTCGCTTATAGCTATTTATATACTCCAACACACATATATACTGCCTTTCACATATGTAGTTACTCACACATGTACCACTGGGACATACATTCACTCACTAACACACTCTTACACACACTTACCCACCCATACAGTCTATCACAGATGCACTCTTGAAACCATCCACCCAGTGAATCACCCACTCACACATCTATGCACAGAGTTGCACACACCCCTCCCACACAAACACTCAGGCACCCATACAGATACTCAGACAAGCATTCAATAACTCATATAGACACTCATGTAGCTATTCACAAACACATGCAGCCACTTACACAGCAACAGACAGACGGATACAGACATTCACCCAGTTTAGTCACTAACCCATGCATTCAGTAAGATACGTTAAATCACTCACTTATACAGTCAGTCACGCACCTACTAAATCATCCATACAGACACTTACACACCCACTCATTCTTCAATACGTCTTTTCCTATATATATTAAAAATATTTAAACTTTACAGAAACACACAGTCACTGGATGATGTCATCAGTGATGTCATCAGTGATGTCATTTGAGATGTCCTCAGTGATGTCATCAGTGATGTCACTGACCATGTCATGAGTGATGTAATATGTGACGTCATCAGCAGTGCATTGCGGGGCGCGAGTTATAGTTAGCTGGACTAACTATAACGGGGAATTTCAGGGGTTTTGTACGAGTGCAATGTCCAACTAACTATAACTGTCCCTAAAACCTATGGTTTTTTCAGTGAATTTCAAAGGTTTTTAAATGCTAATTTGTAACTATAACGTCTCCTGAAACCTATGTTTTTTCAGTGAATATATATATATATATATTCACTGAAAAACCATAGGTTTTAGGGACAGTTATAGTTAATTGGACATTTCACTCGTACAAAACCATAGAAATTCCCCGTTATAGTTAGTTCAGCTAACTATAACTCGCGCCCGCAATGCACTGCTGATGACGTCACATATTACATCACTCATGACATGGTCAGTGACATCACTGATGACATCACTGATGACATCTCAAATGAAATCACTGATGACATCATCCAGTGACTGTGTGTTTCTGTAAAGTTTAAATATGTTTAATATATATAGGGAAAGGCGTATTGAAGAATGAGTGGGTGTTTAAGTGTCTGAATGGATGATTTAGTACGTGCGTGACTGACTCTACAAGTGAGTGATTAAACGTATCTTACTGAATGCATGGGTTAGTGACTAAACTGTGTGAATGTCTGTATCCGTCTGTTTGTTGGTGTGTAAGTGGATGCATGGATTTGCGAATAGCTACATGAGTGTCTATATGGGTTATTGATTGGTTCTCTGAGTATCTGTATGGCTGCCTGAGTGTTTGTGTGGGTGGGGTGTGTGTGACTCTGTACATAGATGTGTGAGTGGGTGATTCACTGGGTGCATGATTTCAAGAGTGCATCTGTGATGGACTGCTTGGGTGGGTGAGTGTGTGTATGGGTGTGTTAGTGAGTGAATGTATATCTCAGTGGTACATGTGCGAGTAACTACATATGTAAAAGGCAGTATATATGTGTGTTAGAGTATTTAAATGCTATAAGTGAGAGTGTGTGATTGTGAGAGTGGCTGTATGGATGCGTGTGTGCTTGTATCAGTTATTGTATAAGAGCGTAAGAATGTGCTAGTATTTGTATGAGTAAGTGAGCTGGTGTGTGTATAACTGTATAGCTGAGTAAATGGGTGTGTGATTAATTTTTGCATGACTGACTAGGTGTGTGAGTACCTCTATGGATGAGTGGCGGTGTGTGAGTGTTTATATAGGTGTATGAGTGCATATGATAGTCCTGTACTGAGTGACTGTAAGTATGAGTGACTGTACGGGTGAGTGAGTAGATGTGTGTGTGTAGACCTAAGAATCAGTGAGTGGGTATGTAGTTATTGGTATTGGAGTGTGTATGGTTTTGAGAATGGCAGTCTGTAATTTAGAGTGGGTGTATCAAAAGCTATATTAGGGTGTGAGAAGATGCATGAAATTATCACATGGATGATGTCATCAGTGATGTCATTTGAGATGTCATCAGTGATGTCATCAGTGATGTCACTGACCATGTCATGAGTGATGTAATATGTGACGTCATCAGCAGTGCATTGCGGGGCGCGAGTTATAGTTAGCTGAACTAACTATAACGGGGAATTTCTATGGTTTTGTACGAGTGAAATGTCCAACTAACTATAACTGTCCCTAAAACCTATGGTTTTTTCAGTGAATTTCAAAGGTTTTTTAAATGCTAATTTCTAACTATAACGTGTCTGAAACCTATGGTTTTTTCAGTGAATTTCAAAGGTTTTTTAAATGCTAATTTCTAACTATAACGTGCCTGAAACCTATGATTTTTTAAGTGAATTTCAAAGGTTTTTAAATGCTAGTTTCTAACTATGCCTACAGAGGTAGGACATGTGAAGAAAGAAGAAAAACGCGCAGAAAGAAGCAAAAGAAATGCAGAAAGAAGCAACAGAAGTCCACAAAGACGAAGAAAAGTGCAGGAAGAAGCAAAAGATGTGCAGAAAGAACCAACAGAGGAGCAGAAAGAGGCCATGTTGCAAAATCATCCTGTGCCCACAACTTTTTCAGACAGGTACTGGTGGTAACTGACTCTGACTAACCAGAGTCAGTGCTATGCTAAAAGACACTTAGAATACAGTGAAAACACCTACATACACTAGGGAACACTATGCGTTGGGGTACCCCTGTGATTAGCATGACCTCCTCTGTAAGTCCCTAGTACATAATAGGGCAGGGGATTAAAACTACCTCTTAAAACGCGTGTGCAAACGCGCCCCGTGGCGCGTTTTAAGTTGCGGGATTAAGTCCACTTGAATCCTGAGGGTCCCTGGGGCCCAACTAGCCCCCCAGGTACCTACAGTTAGGACCACAGAGCTGAGTTGCAGAGAGGCTGCTCCGAGGCCACGCACCTTTTTCACCTCTCTGCAACGCAACTCTGTTGTGCTTACTGAAGGTACCTGGTGGGCTAGTTGGCCCCCAGGGTCCCTCAGGATTCAAGGGGGCGTGTTTGCGCACATGTCACCTGAGGCCCCGCCCCTCCCTTCACCACTGTGCAAACGCGCCCCGTGGCGCATTTTAAGTTGGGGGATTAGGTCACCTTGAATCCTGAGGGTCCCTGGGGCCCAACTAGCCCACCAAGTACTTCCAGTAAGCACCACAGGCCTGCGTTGCAACGCCTGTAACAAATTGTGTAGTTGTGTTTAGGTAGTGAAGGGGTCGTGCTGGGCGTAGTGTTTTAGGGTTTAGGGTAGTGCAGTGGTGTTTGTGTAGTGTAGGGGGTCATGCTGGGGGTAGATTTAGGGTTTAGGTAGTGCAGTGGTGTTTGGATAGTGTAGGGAGTCGTGCTGGGGGAGTGTTTTAGGGTTTAGGGTATTACAGTGGTGTTTGGGTAGTGTAGGGGTTGTGCTGGGGGTAGTGTTTTAGGGTTTAGGGTAGTGCAGTGGTGTTTGGGTAGTGTAGGGGTCGTGCTGGGGGTAGTGGTTTAGGGTTTAGGGTAGTGCAGTGGTGTTTGGGTAGTGTAGGGGGTACTGCTGGGGGTAGTGTTTTAGGGTTTAGGGTAGTGCAATGGTGTTTGGGTAGTGTAGGGGTACTGCTGGGGGTAGTGTTTTAGGGTTTAGGGTAGTGCAGTGGTGTTTGGGTAGTGTAGGGGTTCGTGCTGGGGGTATTGTTTTAGGGTTTAGGGTAGTGCAGTGGTGTTTGTGTAGTGTAGGGGGTAGTGTTTTAGGGTTTAGGGTAGTGCAGTGGTGTTTGTGTAGTGTAGGGGGTCGTGCTGGGGTAGTGTTTTAGGGTTTAGGGTAGTGCAGTGGTCTTTGTGTAGTGTAGGAGGTCGTGTTTTAGGGTTTAGGGTAGTGCAGTGGTGTTTGGGCAGTGTAGGGGGTCGTGCTGGGGGTGGTGTTTCAGGGTTTAGGGCAGTGCAGTGGTGTTCGGGCAGTGTAGGGGGTCTTGCTGGGGGTGGTGTGTGAGAAGTTGGCCTGGCATATGCTGTCCACTAATTATAGTGGGCACCTTGCACCAGTCCAAACAACCCCTTATTGGAGATAGGTTAAAGACAACCTTTATTGAAAGCTATCCTAGTGGTAGCTATGGAGAGCAGCCTTCAGGCTAAGTCTTGAAGGAATGTAAAGCAGCTTGTTTTACCAGTCTATAATCTCTTGAGTGACCAAATGAAAGAGCACCACACCAGGTATATATTCAAAATATATGTATTTATTGCTAAACACACCCCTCTAGTCTCTTTATGAGGCTAGAGTTCGAAGTACATAAGTTATAAGTTATTAAATCACAGTAATAGCACAAATACACGTTTGGGCCCTAGGGGCGTACCAAACCATATACCAATAAAGTGGTATGCGAACCACGACTGAACTAGACACTAGGCCTAGAGCCTCTAGAAGTGCTTGGACCACAAGGAACCACCCAAGGTAGTGACACAGGGGCCCCACGGGAGACGCGTGCAGTGTAAATACACAACCGCGATACGCCGTTAACTTCTATGGAGAAAGTCGGGATCGGGAAAATAGAGAAAAGGGACACTTAAAAGAGGACTAGGACAAAACCCTTTGAGATCTAGGACTTTGAAGAGTCTCTACCCACGGGAGCACCGGAGTACTCGTGTTACCTCACCCAGGGAAGCCGGGTGCATAGGTGCCTTTCGGGGTCGGGTTTCGTCGTCGATTCGAATGGCGATCTGCTGCAAAGTGCTGCTGGCGGCCAAGAGAAAAGTGTCCGGGTGGATCCAAGAGTGGATCGGAGTTCTGGTGAACCTGAAAGCAGAGGGGACAGAGTCTGGGTCACTAGCCAGTGACCAGGAAGGCGATGGACAGATGCCCACCGATGTCGAGTGCTTCAGGTGTGTTGACGGTCGTCTTG
The DNA here is from genome assembly GCA_963921515.1 of Calotriton arnoldi. Taxonomy (NCBI): domain Eukaryota; kingdom Metazoa; phylum Chordata; class Amphibia; order Caudata; family Salamandridae; genus Calotriton; species Calotriton arnoldi. Next base: position 1,512 of record CAWUFW010026161.1, on the reverse strand, counting down.
ACTCTTCAGCCACGAGGTCCGGGAGGCGTTGTCGGCAACCAGGAGCAGGATTCGGGCTGGTGCTCGATGTCTGTCGAGTGCTGAGGTGTCGGCGACCGGATTGGACCCAACAAGCCTTGGCAACGGCAAGTCTCGAGTAAGATGTAGATTGTCGATGGTGCAGACCAGCAAGGTCTGTGGAACTCACCCAGCGAGGGTAAGTGAGGGCAGGCCTGGAGCAACCAGGATGCCAAGTAAGGAAAAGGTTGGCCTTCGTTAAGGGCTACTAGCCAACGGGCTAGCAACCGCGAAGGAGCCTCGTGACACCGCACGTGGAGCTGGCTTGCAGGACACTCGTGGAGTGGGGGCCAGTGATCTTCGGTGCAGGTGGTACTGGAGGCTAGGGCTACTCGGAGCCCAAAGCACGACTTCTTGGGAGACCCAGAAGATGGTGCACTTGCAAATGTGCTCGGTGTCCAGGGGTCACGGTCTCAAGTCACCCACGATAGCCACGGGCTTCAGCTTTGCTGGGGACTCAGGGTAGCCTCGGGGAAGTCTGAGAATTTACCTCTGGTGATGCGATGACTTCGGCGTCCGACGGGAGCTTCAGTAATGCGAACCGGACAGATGCTTCTTTGGTGCCTGCCAAGCAGGGGAGTCACTCCTTGACCCCAAGGGAGATTCTTCAGTCCTCTAATCTTGTCGTAGAGCGTCGAAGGTCCAGGATTCAGTGTCAGAGTTTCGTCCAGGTATAATCTAAAGTCCTAAGGACTGGGTTCCTACCTTTATTCTAAAAATAGGGGTTGGACTACTCTGTGGCCCCACCTATGGGTGGGTCAGGGCAGAGGGGTGGCTACACCCCTTTCCTTTGTCCAGTTCGCGCCAAAGCAGGGGCTGCAAGCCCCTGATCCGGTTTGAACTGGGGTATGCACAGGGACACCAAATGTGCCCCCAGTGCAGGACTTCAAAGCACCCGAAAGTGCTCCCGCTCAGCCCCAGTACACATTATCCTGTCTGGGGAGGTGGTCACACCTCCCTGGGACAGGAAACCTATTGTCCAGGCCTCCCCTGCCGGAGTTTCATCCAGCAGCAGGAGGCCAGACTTGTGTCTGTGGCAGCAGCATCCATTTTGTGATGCCAGGGCTCTGGAAAGAAGTTACCGGACTCGTCAGAGTTAACATGTCTTTCCCTCTAGAAGGGTGGAATGCTACCCCCGCCGCCAGGATTGGCGGGGGGTTGTATTCCAAGATGTTTGACACCAAACACGACATGTTTAGGTGCAGCCATTCCAAAGTTAGCATTTTACCGCAAGGATATAATGCGCTTAAGAGTATATGGTCAGGCTGCACTACAAACAGCATCAGAGATGGTCTCCGAACGCTGCAGAGGGGCCCTGCTCATGCAGGGGCACCCTCTCACATAGGAACCATGCACTCTGCCTTTAGGATTGATAAGGCCTGCCTTAGGAGTGACTTATAGGTTTATATGTGTGTATGTATTTCGTGATATAGGTAACCTATATCACAGTAAGGG
>CAWUFW010026160.1:0-36249 GCA_963921515.1 Calotriton arnoldi | reverse complement strand
GGTTGTGGTGTGCTGGTTGTGTCATGCATTGTCCATCCTATGAGTGGGGGTGGTAGTAGTGGTAGGCATCCTGCCCCCCTGGCTAAGGGTGGTAGTAGTGGTAGGCATCCTGCCCCCCTGGGTAAGGGTGGTAGTAGTGGTAGGCATCCTGCCCCCCTGGCTAAGGGTGGTAGTAGTGGTAGGCATCCTGCCCCCTGGGTGAGGGTGGTAGTAGTGGTAGGCATCCTGCCCCCCCTGGGTAAGGGTGGTAGTAGTGGTAGGCATCCTGCCCCCCCTGGGTAAGGGTGGTAGTAGTGGTAGGCATCCTGCCCCCCCTGGGTGATGGTGGTAGTAGTGGTAGGCATCCTGCCCCCCCTGGGTGAGGGTGGTAGTAGTGGTGGGCATCCTGCCCCCCCTGGGTGAGGGTGGTAGTAGTGGTGGGCATCCTGCCCCCCTGGCTAAGGGTGGTAGTAGTGGTAGGCATCCTGCCCCCCCTGGGTGAGGGTGGTAGTAGTGGTAGGCATCCTGCCCCCCTGGCTAAGGGTGGTGGTAGGCATCCAGCCCCCTGGGTGAGGGTGGTAGTAGTGGTAGGCATCCTGCCCCCTGGCTAAGGGTGGTGGTAGGCATCCAGCCCCCTGGGTGAGGGTGGTAGTAGTGGTAGGCATCCTGCCCCCTGGCTAAGGGTGGTAGTAGTGGTAGGCATCCTGCCCCCCTGGGTAAGGGTGGTAGGTAGGCATCCCGCCCCCTTACTAAGGGTGGTAGTGGAGGCATCCTGCCCCCCTGGCTAAGGGTGGTAGTAGTGGTAGGCATCCTGCCCCCCCTGGGTGAGGGTGGTAGTAGTGGTAGGCATCCTGCCCCCCTGGCTAAGGGTGGTGGTAGGCATCCAGCCCCCCCTGGGTGAGGGTGGTAGTAGTGGTAGGCATCCTGCCCCCCTGGCTAAGGGTGGTAGTAGTGGTAGGCATCCTGCCCCCCTGGCTAAGGGTGGTGGTAGGCATCCAGCCCCCCCTGGGTGAGGGTGGTAGTAGTGGTAGGCATCCTGCCCCCCTGGCTAAGGGTGGTGGTAGGCATCCTGCCCCCCCCTGGGTGAGGGTGGTAGTAGTGGTAGGCATCCTGCCCCCCCTGGGTGAGGGTGGTAGTAGTGGTAGGCATCCTGCCCCCCTGGGTAAGGGTGGTAGTAGTGGTAGGCATCCTGCCCCCCTGGGTAAGGGTGGTAGTAGTGGTGGGCATCCTGCCCCCTGGCTAAGGGTGGTAGTAGTGGTAGGCATCCTGCCCCCCTGGGTGAGGGTGGTAGTAGTGGTAGGCATCCTGCCCCCTGTGTAAGGGTGGTAGTAGTGGTAGGCATCCTGCCCCCCTGGCTAAGGGTGGTGGTAGGCATCCAGCCCCCTGGGTGAGGGTGGTAGTAGTTGTGGGCATCCTGCCCCCTGGCTAAGGGTGGTAGTAGTGGTAGGCATCCTGCCCCCCTGGGTGAGGGTGGTAGTAGTGGTAGGCATCCTGCCCCCCTGTGTAAGGGTGGTAGTAGTGGTAGGCATCCTGCCCCCCTGGGTGAGGGTGGTAGTAGTGGTAGGCATCCTGCCCCCTGGGTGAGGGTGGTTGTGGTGGTAGGCATCATGCCACCTCTGGGTGAGGGTGGTAGTGGTGGTAGGCATCATGCCACCCCTGGGTAGGGGTGGTGGTGCGCATTCAGGCCCCTGTATGCATATGTGGCATTGCTGATGGCCATCCCGCCACGATGGTGCTGCTGTTGCTGGTGTAAGTATATTCTGCATCCCTGTGTGTGTGTGTGATGTGTCGTGTACGTGTTGTATGTGTTTTGTGGTTGGTGTCTGGCTTACCTTCTGCGCCGTACGCGTCCGTGCCTGTTCCGGTAGTAAATGTAGAATATTGGTATGATCGGGACGAAGGGATTCATGGTTGGTTCGTGTCGTTCGTCCTTCTCGTTGCTTCGCGTCGTCCTCGTCGCTTCGCCTCGTCCTCGTCGCTCGCGTCGTCCTCGTCGCTGCCGTGTTCGTCTCGTAGCCGTGGATCGTGTTGTGGCACGAATCGGAGCTTATGTGCGCCTCTCCCGGATGCTTTGACGTGCCGTGCGTAGCGACGGGTTCGGCGCGTACGGAAAGCGCATCGTACTTGTCCGGCCGGACGGGGCTGCATTTTTCCTTCCGTGCGACTCGATTCGGCGTTTCCGGATTCGCCTCGGTCGGAGAACAGGACCTGGTTTGGGTGAGTACGGCTCGGCCGGATTTTGCTGTTGTGCGCATCGTACTTGCTCGTTCGGGTGTGCTGTACGGATCGGTCGGGAAACAGGCTTTCGCATGGCTTTTTCCCGACCGAATGGTATTGGGTGCGCCTCCGACCGAGATCGGAATCGGCCCCTTAGTGTTTGTGGTGACACTATTCTTTTACTTTTCATTTCCTTTCAATCTTCATTCGTATTTTGTTCACCTTCGTTTTATTCACCAGAGGTATAATCACTATTATGCTTTTAACCAGTTCACATTCGTAGTATTCTTTGGTCCTTGCAAGATGGCCCCCACTGTCCGAACTGCCCCCACTGTCCTCACGAGTCTGTTGTTTAGTTCAATTTAACCGGAAGCCTCTAGAACGTTTTTGTAAAGAGGCTAGCTCAGGATCGAACTGAAAGACCTCGCACGCGTTTTACTGAGCGGAAAGTCATGTAAGTAAATATTGAATGCAAGTGGTTCCGCTTCACACATCGGCTGGTGATTAATGACTCTGCTAACTTTCACGGTGATGTTTTCTGGTTTTACTGTGCACTCTTGAATATAACATTGGTTTGAGATCGCACACTATTTACATTAATAACTCACAGAGTGGGTTATTCGTTGACAGGTCGTGTTATGTATTTTGATGTATTTCAAGATACATGCCGGTGGTGAACCGAGGCGCACGTTTTTGATTTCTATTTGTGATAGCATGGGGCTGTACTTTTATAAATCACCTTTAGTGGTTGTAGCACAGTTTCAATGGGTTTCCTAAAAGCGTTTTCTCATTTATATGATGGCTACAACACGGTGGCCATTGATTATGTTTTTTGACATTATGCAAGACTTGTTCAACTGCTGATACCATGCATGAGTTGCTCAATTCATCGTTTACTGATTGATGCTCTTTTATTGTTTGTGATACAGCCGAGTGGCTGAGGTTTGTTATTTTCTCATGTGCATATATTTTTTCAGATTTGGTATCCACTGACGAAGGCCTACATTGGCCTGAAATTCATTGGGATGGGATGATTTAAACAACACTTCTATAGTGGATAAACAGGACATGAAGAAGTATGACTTCAAATTAGGTGGGATGAAGAACATTGAATACCACCATTGAAAAATAAAACATTGCAATTGAACTTTGGTGAATGTTTGATTTAAATCAATGAAGATGGTTTACCCCTTATAATTGGGACATTGGCTGTGCTAAAGGGGACGAACCCCAATTGGGGAACGCTGCTTTTCATTATTATTTGTTTACACTCAAGGATCAGAGAGTGAAACCCTTTATGCACGCTACAAATTAAATACAATTTTATGCAAGACTGGAATACAGGGAGTGTGTGAACCTCTCTACATATAAAATTATACTTCGACATTTGGGTGCTCCCTTTCTCCTGGGAACAAAAGCCATTATTAGGCCATTTAAGTTCTACAGTGCCCCTATCATGCCATTTATGGTGACACCATAAGGCAGCTGGCACCAAAGGCCTTCATGTAGCACTAACCCGACCTATTAAAATAATGTAATGCCCTATACCTTCATTACTGCAGGCAAAAGTAAACACAGATTAATGGAAGTATGAGATGAGTAAAGTATAATAATTTGCATAGTAGTAAGACATTGTTTCAAAATGTCAATATGGGAAACATATTTAATTCCTTTGAAATGAGGAACACAAAAACTGAAAATGTCAAGAGAAAAAACTGGAAAACTTAATTCATGCAAGCTGCCAAACACTATGGGCAAAATTTACAAGGAATTGACAGAATAGTTTTGAGAGTCAAAATGCCCCTTATAAACTGACTTCAGCTTGTACTGCTTTTGCTTTAGAAGAATCTGATTCACAAAAGGGAACTATGGTGAGGCTGCTATTGCAACTCCTGAGCTCCCAACATCTAGCCCACACTGCTTGCATATTATAGCAGCGAGTACCTACCAATTGCTCTAATATGCTGTGACAGGGCCTTATTGATATCAGCAGACTGATCCCCTGTTTCCAGATTACCCATGGGATGCCATTGATATATATGGTCCTTGAAGAACGCATACAGGACAATGCACTGAATTATTTTTCTACCCTTTGTTAGGGATAGAAATGTAATTATGCTGGACAAACTGCTCGGGTGGCAGCATCAGGACTACACATCCCAGAATTCTCTTGGGGCTAAGTAGGCGGCCCTACCAACTACAGGCACCTGCATCTCATTCTGAGTGTGCTATATAGCACTTCCAGGGAGTCTGCTGCGTGGGGCGCACCCAAGCAGGTCCTTCGCCAGTCATGTTGGGATAGGCTGGACTGGGCTGGGCCACCCCACCCCTCCCCTCCTCTCTAATGTAGTCTTCCAGGGACATCTTTTTCATTTTTTGGTTTCGTCTGCACAGTACTTGCGCTGTGCTTGTGAAATTTCTTATATTTAATATATCTTAAAAGGGGGCTCTTTCAGTTTCCAAAGCCAAAGTACTGTATTCATTCGCTTTTGTGTGGAACTTTTTTCCTAATTTTCCCTGGCTGCATGCATCTATGATACTTCTACGAAAGCTCTTCACACTATTTAAGCCCCATTAACTGTCAAGATAAGATCTCTTCCCACGGCAAAGGAAGACAGCTTCTAACAATATGCTTGAATGCTTGATTTTTATTACTTAGCTGTGTAAAGCAGATGCTTTAGCCTTAAAGCGTTTGTGGAATTTCCTATTCATGCCTCAGTACCTTTCTTTGCCTTTTGTAGACATTATCGGATTGCTTTTTTCAACTTAATCTATTTGGTCATTATGATCAAATTCTAAATGTTGCTATAAATACTGTGCATTAGAAATGAAGTTAATATACAAGAGCTATGCTATATTTTACTACTATACAGGCTGCCAGGAGCCAGTTACCTTGCAGACAACAGGCTCATAATTAGAATGATGCAGCATGTGCACCGAGCCCAACAGTTGTCATAACTCCTTTAAACATATCATTTTGCTATATTTGACTACTAAACAAGCATCCGCAAGTGCAGTTACCTTGCAGTTAAAAGGGACTTGATTTGAACGGTGCACCAGGTGCAGTGGCATCGGGGCCAAAAGCCCTAGGGGCCCCACTAAACCCAGATTATTGTTAAAATGTAAAACTAAACAGGCAGTCACAAGCAGGTGCAATGACACCAGGACCAAAAGCTCTAGGCACCTCACTAAACACCAATTATTGGTATATTTTACAACTAAACAGGCAGTCACAAGTGCAATTATCTAGCAAGCACTACGGTCATGATTTCAATAGTGCAGCAGGTGCCGTGGCACTGGGACCAAAAGCTCCAGGCACCCCACTAAACACCGATTATTGATATATTTTACAACTAAACAGGCAGTCACAAGTACAGTTATCTTTCAGGCACTAGGGTCAGGTGCAGTGGTACCAGGCCAAAAAGTTGTCAGAACTCCTCTAAACACCTAATACTACTATATTTTACTACTAAACAGGCAGTCACAATTGCAGTTACCTTGCAGTTCAAAGGAGCTTGATTTACATGGTGTAGCAGGGGCAGTGGCACCGGGGCCAAAAGCTGTCATAACTCCATTAAACACCAACTATTGCTATATTTGACTACTAAACAGGCAGTCACAAGTGCAGTAATCTTTCAGGCACTAGAACGGTGCAGCAGGTGCAGTAGCACTGAGCCAAAAAGTTGTATTGCTATATTTTTTTTGTTATTCTTTTTATTGAACCAATATGGAAAGCATACATCAGAACCAGATGTTACAGATATTGGGGCAGATTTACAAGCCCCTTGCGCCACTTTTGCGTCACTTTTCCCATGTTAAAAATGACGCAAAAGTGGCGCAAGGGCCTTGTAAATAAGCCCCATAGTGTTCAGTACATGAATCAACACACAGCATGTAATGTAAAGTAGTAGACTCCCGCCTGGAGCGCGATGGCCGGTTAAGTTTTACATGTAATACAGTAAGTTCAGTAGCATTACAGAGCAATAATACAGTTGCCCTTGGAGAACCCCATTTTGTCATACTAGTTCTCAATTAATGTGTCGTTCGATCAGCATATAAGGTGACTTCTACCTTGGTGTGCCCTCACAATCCTATGGCGCACACGCCTCATTTATCATGGTCAGAGTTACCATTCTCTTCGCCTGTCTCTTTGCTTATTAAGTATGATTGATATGGTCCCTAGCAGTTTATAGGTTGTTTTGGGGAGGGAGTAGATCATTATTTATGTCAGATTGGGTGTTAGAGTAAAGCATATCTACATGCCATTCTTCTATTGTCGGAATTGGGCCTCATGCCCACCTCATTGCCACTCGACTCTTGGCTAATAGGAGGCCAATGGCCATCAATGGTCAGGTAGTTTTCTCCACTTCTAAATCGTAACCTAGCAATGCCATCCTCGGGTCTGGTTCTCATTCTGCGCCCATTATGGACCCCAACTCCCGTATCACTTTATCCCAGTACTCATGTACCGCAGGACATAGCCAAGAGGTTTCCATAAACCCAGCGTCTTCCTCCCCACATTTCTGGCATTTAGAATTGTCCCGCAACCCATACCGGTACTGCCTCTCCGGTGTGTAGTAAGCCCAATGGAAATATTTGAAATGTATGAGCCTATGTCGCCCATTCATAGATATTGTTTTAGTCCTGGCACAGCAATATTGCCACTGCCTATCACTGAGAGGGCCCCACAAGTCTTGTTGCCAGTCTGACCTGGTTATCGACATCCCTGGCTTGCATGCTAGTGTAAAATGTTGATATTAGTTTGGTTTGTGTTTCGGTCTGTATCAGGGTTGTGAGTGCATCCATAGCCTGCGGTTCCAACATATCCTCCCCGAATAATTCTTGCAATGTAAGCCCGGCCAGGTGGAAATGATATCGAGCCAGTGCCGAGATAGGCAAAGCCCTATCTCGATATGTTCCTAACTGCTCATTGCCCCTTCAGTAAAGAAGTCTCCCATAGTACGTATCCCTAGGGACCGGAGCGCTTGCCTTGCCCCTCCCTCCTGTCCCATCAGGAACCACAGGCACCACCGCAAGGGGATATCTGGTAAATATAAGAGAACCCCAGCTTGCCTATCTAAAAACGCGCGCCATGCCTGTGTCGTAACAGCTGAAGAGTCAAAAATCCCATGCCGTCTCAATCGGGTGCAAAAGAGGGTTTGTAGAAGAGTGACAGGATCTGCAGCATGTCTCAAATGTGCTCTGAGCAGCCCTGTTCTATGTCTCTAAGTCAGGAGCGTTCAGACCCACCATATCATAAGGTAGGGTAAGTGAATCCCAACGTACGCGAGTCTGTTTCCCTGCCCAAGCCAGTTTTATCAAAAGAGTGCATAATCGTTGAAACATAGTGCACGGTAACTAACTGTATGTTCTGAAACATAAATAAGAATCTGGAAAGGACGACCATTTTCATTAGTGCTACCCGCACCACCAATGACAGCGGCAGTCAAATCCATCTGTAAGTTTTTGTATTGCCACCCCAGGGTCCGTGTGGATGCGGATACCCAAATAATGTACTGAATCAGTTGTCCAATGTAGAGGATACTCCAGAGCAGGGGGGGCCGTGGCAGGGGTGAGGGGAAAAATAATTGACTTATCCCAGTTGATCCGGAGACCCGAGAGTCCTCCCAACCGCACCACCTCTCTGAGTATAGGGGAAAGATTGTCATCAGTGTTACAGCTGTATAAAAGTGTGTCATCGGTAGATGCTGATATGATAAGATTATAACCTGGGAAACATAGACCCCTGTTGCTGTAATACTCGCGGAGTGCGCAAGCTAGTGGTTCCACCATAAAAGCATATAATAACTCTGACAGTGGGCACCCCTCTCTGGTCCCCCTGGAGATGTTAATGATAGCGGAGACAGCATTACCCATCCGCACTCGGGCTATCGGATCTGCGTATAATATTGAGACAAGTCAAATGAAAATCTCACCAGCACCTATTTAGCGGAGCACTGTTAACAAGAACCCCCACTCTACTGAATCAAATGCCTTCTCTGCATCTAGGAACGCGGCCACTGCTTTAAGTTCTGGGTCTACCCTCTGTATGGTCCCGAAGAGTGTTCTCAAGTTGAGTCAGACTGTGGCCGGGGACAAACCCTGCTTGCTCCTTGCGCACAACCCCTGGCAATAAGAGTGCTGATCTGTTGGCTAATATTTTTGCATATATTTTGGCATCTACATTCAGCAAGGACAGCGGCCTGTATAATGAGCAGACGTTGGGCTGCTTCCCTGGTTTTAAAAAGGTCACTATGAATGTAGGGGGCTTTGTCCCCATCTCAACCATCTCCTTGTATAACGTTTTTAAGTGCGGTATTAGTGAGTCTTAAAGGCCTTTTAAAATGCCACCGTCAAGCCATCAGATCCCGGTGCTTTCCAGGATGGCATGCTCAGCAAGGCGGCTCTAATTTCGGTAAGATGCAGGGGCGCCATCAAGTGCTCCCTATGTCCAGGAGTCATCCACGGCATTTTAATGTGGGCCAGGCAGTCTGTTAACGTTTCGGTGTAAGTTGGGATTCGTGAGCGGTATAACGCTGCGTAATAGTTACTAAACTGATTAACTATGGCCTCAGGGTCGTGTAAGGTTCGCCCTTCATTCTATAATGTCAGTGATAGTGTCAGATGTCCTCGGAGGCCTCAGAATACCCGCCAATGTTACCCCCTGGCAATCCCGCTCTCCGTAAGATCATGCTGTCGCGTATTTACCCATATGTTTAATCTCATCGTTGGCTATCTCCTGAAAGTCGACTAGTTTTTGTTTAATATCAGCTAGGATGTGTGACTCCCCGTTCTCTGGAATGTACTCTCCATATTGGCTATCCCTTTCTTGAGGGCATCCAGCCTGCCCCTTAAGGAGCGAAGGACTCCTGCATGTTTTGAGATTGTGATCCCCAGACATAGGCTTTAAAGGCCTCCCTTGCAAAGGTGGCAACTGAGCCCATATTGTGCTGGAAATAATCCTCTATGGGCTGTGGCAGTTCAGCTCGGAAGACAGAATCTAGTAGCGAGTACAGCAGGAAACGGCAAGTAAAAGCCGAGACTCTTCGCACTTGACATTCTAGTGTCAGCTGCACTGGGGAATGGTCCGAGTAAGTTCTGGGGAGGGGTGCACAACCCGCAACCCGGGATTTCAGACCGCTGGAGATCAGCAAGTAATCTATGTGAGTGTGCGTGTCATATACTGAGGAGCTGTGTGTGCATCCATGTAGGAAAGTAGGATCTGCTTTTATGGTTACCCCCACTTTTGCCTGGTGCTTTGCAGTTTCTGACTAGTCTGGCTGGGATCCTGCTAACCAGGACCCCAGTCTATGTGCTTTCTCCCCTAAATTGGTTATGGTAAGTGTTGGAAAGTGGATTATTGGTAGGGGCAAATGTAGGTCTGCCACTAGCAATAAGGCCACTACCACTCGCTAGGGCTCAGAATAGGTCTTAGAAAAGTATTCCCATGCTCAACCCTTGGTAGCTTGGCTGCGAGCAGGCAGGCTTAACTTCAAAGACAGGTATGTAAAGCATTTAAAAACACCACTTCAGTAAATAATTAAGACACAATGCATAATAAAAAACCAACACCAAATTATTGAAATAGGAAATATTTTTATCTTTAAAAGGACACCAAAATGACAAAAATCCAATGTAGGAAACCGGAGATATGAATTTTCAAAGATTTGGCATTATATAGCACTTAGAAACCTATAGCACCATATTGGGATATCTGGTCGCGATAGACCGGCTCAAAGTCAAAGTTTCAGGCCGACCGCGATGAAACCCTGAGCGGCTACCCCTCGCGGTAGGTCCCGGTCACAGTTTTTACCTTCGAACTTGGAAACTTTTCTGGAGCTTTTTCTCGCGGGGTCCCTCGATGCTCTTCACCAGGCCAGATTCGGTGAGGGTTCGCCGGCCTCGGATTTCGCCTACTCCCGGTCAAACTCTGGCAGTCGGACCTACAGAGCTTTTCAGCAGGACGAACCTGGACAGCAGGCCGGCTCGCGGTTGAAGGCAGCCGGCTTGGCTGGCCAGGTTGAGTCGGTCCCCTTATTGAGCTTTTTTCCAAAGTTGCTCCAAAGTTCTCCAAACTTCTGGAACTTCTTCCTGAAGTTCCCCAAAGGGTCCCAAAGTGTCTCAAACTCACTCCAAGGGTCTGGAAGCTCCAAGATGGTCCTTGAAAGTTGAGGACTTCAGTTCCCACAATCCACTTGGACAAAACCCTGACAAATCCACTGGTAGTTCTCCAGGTTGAGGATTCTTGATGGTGATGATCCAGGTGAGCTCTGCTAACCTGTAGCTTGCAGGGAGTCCACTCTTTAGTTTGTTTACAGAAAGGTAGTCCACAGGGCTGTAGTTCCAGACGGTGCAGTCTTCAGAGGGCAGGCCTTAGAAATTGCACATCAAACTCCTCAGCATGGCACGTCTTGCTTTCTTAAGTTTCAAGCAGCAGATCTGAGAAGCTCTGCCCCTCTCAGATACTTATTCCAAGTTCTCTGGGTCAAGCAGGAGGCCACTCCTGACCAATGGGGGCAGGGTAACTCCCCAAGGTTATGACCACATCTTGTAGAGTGTGGCATTATTTTGTCCCAGAGTGCACCAAATCCTCCAAATTCATAATGGCTGATTTTCCAGCAGGGAGTTAAGAGCTGGCTAAACACACCCCTAGGATGGCTAATTTCCATAGACTCTCCCCCTTGCATCTGCTCATTCCTTCCTTAAGCCTAGCTCTGGCTTGGGGTCAAAAGAGTAGAGTGGTAACTGACACTGAGGCCTTCCCCTTTCCTTTGAAGGCCATGGTTTACGACTCCTCCCCCTGCTCTGGCATTCCTGTGTAGCAGCACACTGCCCTCCCAGCAGAGCTGGTTAACCCCGGGGGCTCTTTCTCACCTCTTCAAAGCAGCCTGGCTAATCCACTTAACTCTGACCAATCAGGACAGACCACTGGAAGGCTGAATGTGAACCTACAAACAAGAAAGTCTTATAACTTCTTGTCTGTACATTATAGGATATATTAACAATATCATATTGTTGGATTATTATCACTACCATTCTGGGAAGTCTTTGAATGGAAGTTCTATCATTCTCCTTTTAGGAGTTATTAGTTAATAACCTCTTGCCATGTTAACCTATGTGGCATGGGATTTGCAATGGGAAAAATTACTTGGGCCATTTTTACAGCACCAGGCCTTATAAAAACATATTTTACAAGTACTCCGCCTATATCTACAGGACCCCCAACCCATGGACCACTTAGGGTAGACTTTACAGGTTCTGAATCTGTAGAAATATTGCAGATCCTCCCTCCACAGTGCTCCTAGCATCATAGTCCAATTTGGGCAGCACTTTATCACAATGTGGGGAGTGAAATGTGAAATTTCACTTAACCCAGGGCATATAAAACTCATTTTATAAGGGTCCACCTTATAAATACCTGACCCCCTCCCCTGGGACACCTAGGGGAGACCCTGGGGGTTCCTAATATGCCAAAACATTGTAGGTTATACATTTTTAAGTGCCCCAAACACCAAAGTCGAGTTTGGGCACAATTTACTTGTTAAAATCAGTCCTGCTACCCAGGGCTGCATTTAAACTGACCTCAGGCTTCAGCAGTGCACACATGCAAGTGCAGAAAAAGCTGCTGGCCTCTAAACTGCCATGCCCTATTGTGTACTAGGGACTTCTAGGTAGTTTCAATCCCCCTGCCCTATTATTTACTAGGGTCTGATTGGGTAGGTCATGCCAATCACAGGGGTACCCCATACCATAGTGTACCCTAGTGTATGTTGGTGTTTTCACTGTATTCTAAATGTGTCTCTTTCAGCATAGCACTGGCCCTGGGCCTGGTTAGGCAAAGCCCAGGGTCAGTCAGAGTCTGTTACCACCAGTACCAGTCAGCAAAAAGTTGGGGGGTGCCCAGGGCACAGGATGACTTTGCCACAGTAAGTAATTAGGCACATCCCAGATTGGATACTAGTGTACCCTTATAAGTTCCTAGTATATGGTACTGAGGTACCCAGGGCATAGGTACACCAGGGTCCCCCATGGGCTGAAGCATGTATTATGCCACCAATGGGAGATCACTCAACCTGTAACTACTGGCCTGCCATTGCAGCCTGTGTAAGCTGGTGCTAGCACCACTTATGACAGATATAGATTTCCCTATAATTAAGGTCACTGCCCTGAGAGCCCATAAGTCACCCCTAAAGCAGGCCTTTCAATCTTGAAGGCAGGGTGCTCTGTTCTAAGTGTGAGGATGCCCCTGCATGAGCAGGACACCTTCAGAGTCCATTCTCACGGGTTGTGAGTGCATCAGCCATTACGATACATAGTGTCCATGCATCATTACGTGATGACCATCTCTAAACTGGCTGTAACGAATCCTGTCATGGTTGGTATCAAACATGTTTGAATCATACCCCCACACCATAAATGCTGTGGGGGTATGATTCCCCCATACGATAAAGCTCCTCCGGGATGCCCTCAGTGCTCCCGGTGCCAGTCTTCTAGACCTGGACAGCACAACATGGCTGCTGCCGACCAGAGACACGATTCTGCCCTCCTGCTGCTGAGCCAAGCTCGAGCAGGGGAAAGCAGAACAATAGGTATCCTGTAACAGGTGACCACCTCCAAGTCAGGGTTTAGTGTATTAGGGCCGGGTGGGGGCCCTTGCTAGCACCACTCAGTCTGCTTGAGGGGCACATTTGGTGCCCTCCTTGCATAGTCCAGTTCAAACCAGCTCAGGGAGCCGTTGGCTCCCGCTCTGGTGCAAAACTGGACAAAGGACATGGGAGTATCGTGCCCACTGTCCAACCCCTCCCCTGGGAGGGAACCCTGAATTGTACCAACCCTTTCCTTAGGGTACTTAAGGGCTTACCTGTAGGTGGGTCCCTAGATTCATCGTGGGATGCGATTCATATCAAGAGTGACACCACTTCTTCTTCGACCATCTGGGCACTCTCGACTTCGCTGAACCTTGCTCTGGGCTCTGAGACTGCAACTGGGAAGACGCCTGCTGCTCCTGGTCTCGTCGTCCTGCAAGCCTGCTGCAATGTCCATGCCCGTACTCCATACAGGAACCTTCCAAGGCCTGTGGACATCCAAGACACTTGAAGGAATCTCCCTTGAAGTGAAGGAATCGCCTTCCTGCATCTGCAGGCACCGCAACAAAGCTGACCAGCCTGCTGATCCCGAGCTCCCACGGACTCCAAAAGGCTCAGCAACACAGGTGGTGGTTCTTCACATCCCTTGAGGCCTGCTCTGTCCTCTCACCAAGTTTGAGGCAGTATCCCTTGTTGGAGCCACAGGAACCAAACCCCTGTGCATCGCATTGCAAAGGCTTTTTGGCTTCCTTCCTCCAAGAACTTTGGGCTCCAAGTAGCCCCAACCTCAAGCATCTCCTGTGTCCAAGATCTTTTTCCTCATCACATCACTTGCACCATGGGCCTGCATCTCTGGTGAGCTGCGCGGGGTCCTCTTGTGACTTCAGTGCCTCCGGCCTTTGGGTCATCTTCAGGGTCTTCTTTGATTTCAGTGGGCTCTCCTGATTGCTCGGGACCTGCTCTGACACCCCGGCTTATTGCGAGTCACATGGAACTTGCTGGTCCCGACACTGCACCTTTTCCGCTTTCCATGTTGGTTGCAGTTGCCAAGGCTTGTTGGTGCTCCAGGCAGACACCGGCCCCTCAACTCTCGACACCCGACATGGGACAGCTCGTGAACAGCTCCTGGTCTTCCACAGCATCGCCTGGTCCGCACAGCTGCAGCTCCAAGGTCACGTCAGCTCTCCTGCAACACCCGACATCAGTGGGCATTCATCTTCCTTGCCTCCTGGTCACTCCTGAGTGGCATAGACTCTGTCCCCTCTTCTTGCAGGTACTTCTCATCTTGAATCCACCTTTGGGTTCCACCGGACACTTTCGCCTTCTCCAGCAGTGGCATCTTCCTGAAGTCCTCCATTGAGTTTGACAGTGGTTTCTGATGCCACTTCACACTTATGCATTAGGCTTCCCTGGTGTAGGTATCCTGGTTCCTAGGGTATCCATGGGTGGGGCGGCTCTTCAACCTTCTGTCCTCCACGGGATTTCTTCAGGGTCCACTGGGAAGGGCCCTTCTTCTTAAAAATTGCAACCGCAACTTACCCATTGACTTGTATTGAGCCTGCGGTCGTGTTCCCACTCTGCGCACGGCCTCCGGGGGGTTCCTGGTTACTTACCTCGGGTGGTTCCTTGAGTCCCCGGCACTTCTACATCTTCTGGGTATAGTCTTGACTTGAGTCGTGGTTGGCAACCCACTATTTTAGTATATGGTTTGGTCTCCCCCTGGCGACCACTGTGTATTTGTGCTACTTACCTGTTTTTATTGCAAAGTATTGTGTGCATTGTGTATACCTCCTAGTAGGAATTATCTGTATGTGTTAGTGAGTGTCTCATAATAAATACATATTTTTATAAATACACTGTGTGGTTCTTTTTCGCTTAATCTATGCCAATAAAATTATGCTCTGGAAAAACAAGCTGCTTTACACTCCTGGACTAAACCTGAAGGCTGCTCTCCACAGCTACCACTTAGTGAGCTTTCTAAGGTTGTCTAAGACCAATAAAATCACCATAAGGGTTGTCTGGATTAGTGCAGGGTGCCCACTTGCATAAGTGTGCACCATATACTGTGCCAGCTTCTCACAATCCTGCATTGGTGGGGGATCTGTGTCTCCATATGTCGATCAAGTTCTCCCTCCGCATCAAGTCTAGGATGGCACGCGCCACCGCTGGAGGGCGCCTGGGGAGACCTTTGGAGCGATCTATAACTGGATTTAGGAAGCAGTTCAAATCACCTCCCCAAATCTGCGGGAGCCCCGTCCATTGATACAGCCGTGCCCCCAAAGAGTGATAGAACTGGGGGTCATCATAATTCGGCCCGTACACTCCTATCAATAAGTAGGCCAGATCATCCTTATAACACTTGGCTATTATGAATCTGCCTCCCGGGTCCTGGCAAGTCCCTGTTATCCTCACTCCAGAGTGCCGGCCTGCCCAAATCAGGACTCCCCTGGCATGTAATGTAAAGCCCGTGGCCTAACACTGGCCCTCCATTCTGCGCTGTGACAGCACATTATTTTCCGGCTTAAGATTTGTTTCCAGCAGAATTGCAACATCTATTTTGTGCCTCTTGAGGTATGTGATGACCTTCCTGACCTTTCTGTTGTCATTGAGGCCCCTGATGTTCCAGGTAAGTAGTCTCAAAACCTGGCTGTCAGCCCGGCCTGTCGCCCCTTGGTCTACTTCTGTAATTGGTCCATGCAAAGTTCACTGTGTGTGCAACACCTGGTCTCAAATCCAATCATATTCCCCCCTATATAGAACAGAGCAAAGAGTGCAACAATAAAATTCCCTCCCACGTAAAGTGTACCCCCAACTTCCATAGCTTCCATGCATCCCTCCTACCCACCTCTAAACTGTTGCAACAAAAATAACATCCCATAAGGCATTACACTGAGTGGAACAAACATGGGGACAGATGTTACCAGATCTCCAGCTCCATGACCTTCCCCACCCTAATTATGTCACGTAGGACGCTGTGCGTGCCCCTTCCAGTCACATAAGTCCCCAAAAACGCAGGGCCCGCGGGATAGCCCCTTTACCATAAATGGTACACCATATGCCATTTCGGGCAATGCAGCTCCAGTATTTTACACAAAGTCAAATGTGCTCTCCTACTTCAGCTGCAAAGCAAATACAGTGCCCTTGCCTGTAATTATAGGAAAAGCCAGCCTCCGATGATCCATCTGGACCAGTATATGCATGCCATCAGCGATTGGAGTGCAGGATAGAAGGACGCTCCTATCAGCCTGCTTGTAATACAGTCCTAGAGTTCGTGCTGCAACGGAAGGTCCCATAGAGCGCTGTAGGCGCAGTCTCATACCTATTGCTTGCTTTGCTGGTCCGCTTGTTCGAGTCATTGTTCCTCGGATTCTTGCGCGGCACCTCCATCACCCCAGGATCCCCCGGGGGGCTCCCTTTGCGTGATGAACTGCATGACTAGCTTGGGGGTCCGTTAAATAGTGTTCTTTGCCATCAAGTCTTATTCTCAGTTTAGCAGAATACAGCATGCTGTAGTCCATAATTAATTTGCGTAACCTTTTCTTTGCTGGGACAAATAGGCGTTGCGCCTCCTGTACCTGCTGGGTGAAATCCGGATACAGGGATATCTCCGATCCCTCATGATGCAATGTCCCCAGTTCCTGAGATCTTGGCAGGGCTGCGTCGTGATCTCTGTAGTCCAGCAGTCTAGCAATAATGGGTCTCGGGGCAGCCCCCTGCATCGGTCGAGGCGCTAGCGAGCAAAGGGCGCGCTCCACAACAAATATATCGGAAAAAGTGTCTCTGCCCAGCAAATCAATCAACACCTGCTCTACGTACTGCTCCATGATGTTTATGTTGGTCTATTCCGCTACGCCTAGGATGCTGATGTTGTTTCTTCTTGATCTTGCTTCTAAATCCCTAGCTTTGGCTTGGAGCGACCGCAGGAGCTTATCCATTGAATTATGTGTCATGGACTCAGTTTGCAGTGCATCCTCCATATCTGAGACTCTTTTTTCAACTTTGTCAAGCCTCTTGTTGTGCTTGTCTAAGCGTTCAGACATCCTGTCCATACGAAAGGTGATGGCGTCGATATTCCTGTCAATTTTCGACAGACTGTGTTGCATTGTGCGCAGTATTTGTTTCAGGTCTGCCTCTGCAAGTGGCTCTGTGTCATCATCGGACGCAGCACCTTGCTCCGTAGTATCGACATCCTAAGGCCTGGGAGTCCTATGCTGGTTGAACTGTAACTTTGATTGTGACTTGTCAGGTTTGCCCATCTTGTGGATCTGTGAGTGTGCTGCTCGTCCCCCACTCTATATCAGCTGTGATGCGGAATCACCTTGATCAGCGCACTGATACACACATTAAGGCACTTTAGCACTCTGATGGCACGCCTGATTAATATTGATCCTCCAGTGCAATATGCCCACCAACACTGTGAGAGGCCACCAAAGAGCAAGCTCTCTCAGTTGCTTCTGTCCCGACAATGTGGCACCTATTGGCAATTAGATCGCAGCCTACATGCAATCCCCCTCGGGATAGGCCGGTTGCCACTACTCAGGTTTAGGCCTCTGTGTTTCCTGTCATATGTTCCTGATTCAGACTATTGCCACAGTCATGAGTGTTCAGTTCCCCATGCAACAGTGTCCAATTCAGGTGATGGAGCGCGCCCCGTGGGGCCGCCAACACTCCGCGCAGCTCCACAATCTGTTTTCCGGCCCTCAGGTACCCACCAGCGCGCCGGGACGTCCCCATGGTGGGTCCAAGCCACCACCGGGCACCACAGCTGTTCTTCCCTCGCCTCCGGGCAGCACCCCTCTCCCAGATCACCTCTCCACAGCACAAGCAGAGGCAGCCACCGCACAAGCTCTCTGGCAGACATGCACTCGGCCCCGTCACAGCGGCCACCTATACCAGGCACCGCCCACTGCTCCACTGGCTGCACTCTGACCGTCGGTGTTCCAGCTCCTAGCGGGCACTGCCGAGGGTCCGACAGCCTCCAATTCGTTCCCTGCTCACCGACTCGCTGTTCTTGGTCGCACACCACTGCCCTGCCAAGTTAAAGGCCGGGTTATGGGGTCTCTCTGCTGCGCTGTCTGGACTGGGGATCGCATCCGTATGTGACGCCGAGGCCACGCACACGTCCCAGATGGTAGGCCGCGAATGTGTCAGCCGGTATCGGGATTCCAATTGAACGCGAGTTTTTGGGAGTTTCGGTTACTCACTCCATTCCTGACGCATTCTCAGCTGTATCGGGGAAGTCAATACTTGAGGGGCACCAGGATTCTGTTGTATTGTGGTAGTGGCCACGGGAGCTTTCCTAGTTAGCTGCCATCTTGAAGTCAGGCAAGCGCTTCCCCTAATATTGCTATATTTGACTACTAAACAAGCAGTCACAATTGCAGTTACTTTGCAGTTGAAAGGGGCTTGATTTAAATGGTGCAGCAGGTGCAGTGGTGCCGGGGCCAAAATTTGTCATAACTCCACTAAACATCATATATTGCTATATTTTACAACTAAACAGGCCGTCATAAGTGCAGTTACGTAGCAAACACTAGAGTCGTGATTTCAATAGTGCAGCAGGTGCAGTGGCACTGGGACCAAAAGCTCCCAGCACCCAACTAAACACCTAATATAGCTATATTTTATTCCTAAACAGGCAACCACAAATGCAGTTACCTTGCAGACAACAGGGTCATGATTTGAATGGTGCAGCAGGCGCTCTAGCACCGGGTCCAAAAGTTGTCAGAACTCCACTAAACACATAATATTGCTATATTTGACTACTAAACAGGTAGTCACAATTGCAGTTAACTTGCAGCTAAAAGGGAATTCATTGAATGGTGCAGCAGGTGCAGTGGCTCTGGGGCCAAAAGCTCTAGCGACCCCACTAACACAGATTTTTGCTAAATTTTACTACTAAACAAGACAGTCACAAGTGCATTTATCTAGCAGACAATAGGGTCATGATTTGGATGGTGCAGAAGGTGCAGTGGCCCTGACGCCCAAAGCTCTAGGAACCCCTCTAAACACCAAATATTGGAATATTTTATTAGTAAACAGGCAGACACAAGTGCAGTAACCTTACAGGCAACAGGGTCATGATTTGAATGGTGCAGCAAGTGCAGTGGCGCTGGGGCCAAAAGTTGTCATAACTCCTCTAAACACCAAGTATTGCTATATTTTACTACTAAACAGGCAGTCACAAATGCAGTTATCTTGCAAGCACTGGGGCATTATTTGAATGGGGCAGCAGGCGCAGTGGCACTGGGCCCAAAAGCTGTCAGAACTCCTATAAACACATAATATTGCTATTACATCAATTAATTCTATTAATTCCCTCTTTCATTTCATTTTTCAAAATGTTGCTATTAATTACCCACACTATACTACTAGTAACGGCACAATAGACTTTCTGTTACTTATATTGTACAACTACTCAGCAAGCTACAACTTACAACAAAAAACAGCTTATTATTAATCACATGGGCGAAACTGTAAGAAAGTGGCTCCTTTTGCATGGCTACCCTCCCACATTTTGCCTGACATCTGCTGCAACCTGACTTGATGTGCCCTGGGTCCCAGCCAATCAGATTCCCAGGGCCTGTGTTCTTTCCCAAAACTGTATCTTTGTCCCCACAATTGACACATCTCTGGCCACAGGTAAGCCCCTTGTAAAAGGTACCATGGGTACCAAGGGCACTGTGACCAGGGAAGGCCTCCAAGGGCTGCAGGACCTATTGTGCCACCCTTAGAAGCCCTGTACCTTAACACCCACACACTGCCATTGCAGGCTGCGTGTTTTGGTGCAGAGAAAAGTGGCACATCCCTGTATTGAGTTGTTTATTCCGAACTACAACTATATCGAGGTACAAATTATCGACAGCAAGTATATCGTAGCACAGAATATCGACAGGTAAGAAATATCGTTTTTTTTAATATCGAAGACAGTAATATCGTTTGTAAAAATATCGTTGTTAATCATATCAATATTTATATTAGTGTTCTGTATTTTAGTATGTGTGTTAAAAGTATGTGATGTCATTTTTTGGTATAAGTAGTTTTTTTTATGTATGTGTTACATTTTTAGCAGTAATTACTTTTATGAAAATTTATTTTTGCGTATTTTAGTTCTGTAGCGGGTTGTGGGTTTATAGGGAATAGGGTGGGAAGTAATTTAATTATAATAACGTAATTATAAATTTTTGTTATTATTATTAACAATTAATTTATTAATAATTAATTATTAATTGAATATTAATAATATTAATTAATTAATAGATTATATTAATTGTGTTATTTTTAGGAGCGGGTTGTGGGTTTATAGGGGAATAGGGTGGGAAGTAATGTAATTATAAAACAAATAATTATTCATTTTTATTTATTATTATTTATAATTAATTTATTATTAATTAATTATTAATTGGCTATTAATTAATATTAATTAATTAATACATAATTATATTAATTGTGTTATTTTTAGGAGCGGGTTGTGGGTTTATAGGGGAATAGGGTGGGAAGTAATTTTGTTCTAAAAAAAATAATTATTAATTTTTATTTATTATTATTTAAAATTAATGTATTATTAATTAGTTATTAATTAATATTAATTAATTAATAGATAATTATATTAATTGCGTTATTTTTTAGGAGCGGGTTGTGGGTTTATAGGGGAATAGGGTGGGAAGTAATTTAATTATAATAAAGTAATTATTAATCCACAAGTTACTAACTTGTGTAACGATATATCTGTAAGAGACAGTAGTTAGTGACAGATTCCTTACCTTAGAATATCCCCAGGCGTCAGGCTGGATCCGGAAAGTTTTGCGTAGCAGTACCCTTGCGCGTCGGTAGGCGGCGTCGTGCGGCTCCGCGTTCGGAGTCGTGATCGCCGGGATGACGTCGCGGCCAGTACTTAGACGCCGCCCATGCGCGCTGGCGTCAGTTCTGTACACGACTTTCCGCGCCAGAAACGCAGAGCCATGCAAGAAGCTGACATAGGTGTCTGAAAAATACTAGGGCCCTGAAAGGGATGTCCTTAACCCTAGAAATCAGTTCGCAGAACGGGGAGGATGGGTGGGGCGGTAAGGAATCTGTCACTAACTACTGTCTCTTACAGATATATCGTTACACAAGTTAGTAACTTGTGCATCTGAAAGAGACACGTTAGTGACAGATTCCTTACCTTAGAATAGATACCCCAGCAATACCAACCCCGGTGGTGGGTCTGCGAACAAAGATCAGACGAGGAAGTCTCGGAGAACAGAACGGCCAAAGAAACCGTCTCTCCGGACTTGGCTGTCAAGGCAGTAATGCTTGGTAAACGTGTGCAGCGAGGCCCACGTAGCTGCCTGACAAATGTCCTGCAATGTGACACCACGTCCCAAAGCCGTGGTGGCGGCTGTCGCCCTGGTGGAATGGGCACGCAGCCCAACAGGGGGCTCCTTCTTAGCCAAAGAATAGCAGGCCTTGATACACAAGACGACCCAGCGGGAGATGGTCCGCTTGTGTACCGCCCGACCCTTTTTGGCGCCCACGTAGCCAACAAAGAGCTGGTCGTCCACCCGGAACTGCTGTGTGCGGTTGAGATAAAACGAAATCGCACGTTTTGGGTCCAGACGGTGGAGCCTCTCTTCCTCTCTAGAAGGATGCGGAGGCGGAAAGAAGGTGGGCAAAGTGATGGTCTGCCCAATGTGAAAAGCAGTAACCACCTTTGGCAAGAAGGACGGACGCGTCCTAAGAACAACCTTGTCTGGATGGACAGACAGAAAGGGAGGCTTGCAAGAAAGAGCCTGGAGCTCACTCACCCGCCGAGCGGAGGTGATGGCCACCAGAAAGGCTGTCTTCAGAGTGAGAAGACGAAGAGGACAGTTATGTAGAGGCTCAAAGGGAGCGCACATTAAAAGGTAAGAACCAAGTTCAAGTCCCACTGAGGCATTACAAACGGAACAGGAGGGAAGAGGTGTGTAATGCCTTTAAGAAACCTGTTAACAACAGGGGACTTGAAAAGGGAGGGCTGATCAGGAAGCCTGAGGAAGGCCGAAATTGCACAAAGATAGCCCTTGATGGTACCCGGGGCTGAACCCTGTTGGGCCAGAGAAAGAAGGAACAGAAGAACCTCAGAAAGAGGGGCAGAAAGGGGATTCACAGCCTTTGCTGTGCACCATGCCACAAACTTGTTCCACCTGCAGGCGTATACCACCTTAGTGGAGGGACGCCTGGCTGCCAGAATCACATCACAAACTTCGGGAGGCAAGTCGAAAGGAATCACATGCCGCCGCTCAATCTCCACGCAAGGAGGTGGAGACTGGACAGGTTCGGGTGGAGGACCGTCCCCTGCTGCTGCGACAGAAGATCCTCCCGAAGAGGCAGACGGATCGGGGATCGACGCTCATACTGAGTAGCTCGGGATACCAAACTCTTCGAGCCCAGTCCGGAGCCACAAGAATGACTTGGGCCCGGTCGCGCCGAATCTTCTTCAACACTCTGGGTAGAAGTGGTATAGGCGGAAAGGCGTACAACAGACCGCAACTCCACTCGCGACGAAAAGCGTCGCCGAGCGAGTGCCGTCTTGGAAATTCCAACGCGCAGAACTGATGACATTGCGCGTTCTCTTCGGATGGCGAATAGATCTAACCAAGGCTCTCCCCACTGTAGAAAGAGTCCTTGCGCCACCTCCGAGTGAAGACGCCATTCGTGATCCATCATGCACCGGTGGCTGAGTTCGTCTGCCCTGGCGTTCAGGGAACCTGCCAGGTGTTGAACCATCAGGCGCATGCCCTGATGTTCCAGCCATGTCCAGAGACGCAGAGCCTCCTGACATGGGGTCCACGACCCCACCCCGCCTTGTTTGTTGCAGTACCACATGGCGGTGGTGTTGTCTGTGAACACCTGCACTACCCGCCCCTTGACAGAGGGAAGGAATGCTTTGAGTGCAAGTCGGATCGCCCGGAGCTCCAGAAGGTTGATATGGAGCCGGGACTCCGCCGGAGACCAGAGGCCTCTGATCTCCGCCTCTCCCATGTGACCGCCCCATCCCAGAAGGGACGGGTCCGTCACAACTGTGGGCTCTGGCTGGGGAAGGGAGAGGGATCTGCCCATGACCCATTGCCGGTTCGAGAGCCACCACTGCAACTGCCTTGCAGTTCCCTCCGAGATCTGGACGTAATCGGACAGGTTCCCCTGAAGCTGCGCCCACTGGAACTTCAGGTCCCACTGCAGAGCCCGCATATGCCATCTGGCATGATCGACCAGCAGGATGCAGGAGGCCATGAGGCCCAGCAGCCTCAGGGTCATCCGTACCGAAACCCAGGATAGAGGCTGAAAGATCGGAATCATAGCCTGAATATCCTGGACTCGCCGTTCGGGAGGATAGGCCCGAAACTTTGTGTCCAGAACTGCTCCGATGAAAAGGAGCTGTGGAGAAGGAATCAGGTGCGACTTCGGCACGTTGATGGAGAACCCCAGCGAGTGCAGGAGTTCGGCCGTAGTCTGGAGGTGGGAGACGACTGCCTGGGACGAGCCCACCTTCAACAACCAGTCGTCGAGGTAGGGGAAGACTGGCACCCCTGCCCGGCGCAGATGAGCTGCGACCACCGCCATCACTTTTGTGAACACCCGAGGGGCGCTGGTAAGGCCAAAGGGGAGCACGGTGAACTGAAAATGCTCGAGGCCTACCGTGAACCGCAGGTAACGCCGGTGGGCCGGCAGGACGGGGATGTGAAAATATGCGTCCTGCAAGTCCAACGCTACCATCCAGTCTCCATGGTCGAGGGCAGTCAAGACCTGAGCTAGGGTGAGCATCTTGAACTTCTCCTTCCGGAGGAAGCGATTGACGTTCCGGAGGTCCAAGATAGGACGCATGTCCTCCTTGTCCTTTTTGGGCACCAGAAAGTAGTGGGAGTAACAACCACGCCCTACTTCTGGGGTCAGAATGCGCTCGATGGCCCCCTTGGCCAAGAGGGCCGCAACTTCCTTTTGAAGAAGCACCAAATGATCCCCTGACATGCGGTGGCATTGAGGTGGCATGGCTGGGGGGGTAGTCTCGAAGGGGAGGGAGTAGCCCCTTCGGACAATGTCCAAGACCCACTTGTCCGATGTGATGGCACGCCAGTGGTGAAGGTGATGGCGGACCCTGCCCCCCACTGGCGTGCTGTGGACCTGAAAGGATGGACTAGGAGGGCTTGGAGGCCGCGGACGGGGCAGAGTTGGTGGCCTGACCCGCACGCTGGTTACCCGACCCGCCTCGGCGGGAGCCACGTCCTCGGCCACGCGAAGGCGCTTGCTGCGCGGGCCGGTGGCTGGGCAATGGACATGACTGGGTGCCCCTTCCGTGGCCACGAAAGGAGCGAAAAGCAGACTGCTGCGGAGGGCGCGAGGCGGAGAGGCCCAAGGACTTGGCCGTAGCCCGCGAGTCCTTAAAGCGCTCCACCGCGCTGTCTGCCTTGTTGCCAAAAAGGTGGATGCCATCGAAGGGCATGTCCATAAGGGTGTTTTGGACATCGCCCGAGAAACCAGTGGTCCTCAGCCAGGCGTGACCGCGAAGCGCCACTGTCGTAGCAAGCGATCTGCCCAGCGAGTCAGCGGTGTCCAGGCCACATCGTATTCTGAACTTCGCCGCATCTCTCCCGTCTGCAATAACATGGGTGAGTAGTGTCTGGACCTCCTCAGGACACTTAGGCAGCACTTGCGCCACCGAATCCCACAGAGAGTGGGAATAACGGCCCAAAAGGCAAGCGGTGTTCACGGATCGCAAGCCAGCACTGGAGGAAGAAAAAACCTTCTTCCCAAATTGGTCCAGTTTTTTGGATTCCCTGTCCGGCGGAGCCGTAGGGAAGGCGCTTTGAGAAGTAGAGGCTTGGACAACCAAGCTCTCGGGGGTGGGGTGTTGGGAGAGGAACAAGGGGTCGCCTGGGGCCGGGCGATGGCGTCGGGCCACGTTCCTGTCCACAGGAGCCCCTGTGGTGGGCCTGGACCAGGTGCCCAAAAGAACATCAGAAAGTGCGTCGTTGAACGGCAGCAGTGGCTCCGAGGAGGTAGCCGCCGGCAGAAGCACTTCCGTCAGGAGGTTAATCCGGACAGCCACTGTAGGGAGCTCGAGGCGCAAGGCCGCGGCCACCCTATGCAACACCGTTGCATAACTTGCTCCCTCCTCCGTAGCCACGGAAGGAGGAGACAGCATGCCAAGGTCTGGAGAAGTGTCCAGGCCACTGGCATCACCCAGTTCCTCTGCCCAGTCCTGATAGGGCTCACATTGGGCTGTGAGAGGGTCTTCCGACCCCTCCCACTCCTCCCCGTCCTCCAAAACAGGTGAAAAGTAAGGAGGGCGGACATGAGGGAAGAAAAGTCCCATTGCGTCGGCCGACGTCGATCCGGCTCCGTGTCCGGTTCCGGGGAGAACCTGGGGACGGCGTCGTCCGGGACCTCGGACGGCGCCGGGAGTGGTACCGGGGAGGTCGGCGCCGGTGGAGGTGTTGTCAGGTCAACCGGCGTCGACCGGGATCCAGGCCTGGATCCGAGGGGGTCCTGCGGCGCCGGGGCCGGAGCCGCCGGAGCCGCCGGTGGTGCCGAAGGAGGACTCCACTGGGGCCCGCGGGGCCCGAAGGCGCACCGAGCTAACCCTTAGGCCCGAAGATGCGAGCCATGGCCGACAAGAAGTTCTGGATGTCGGCCGGAGTCGACGTCGGACCCGGAACAGGCGGGTAGGCCAACGCCGGCTCAACGGGTACTCCTGGAGCCGCAGGGGCGGTACCAACAGGACCCTCAGCCGAGTCGTGAGACCGGCGAGGGGAGGTCTTAGAGCGACGCTTCTTAGACCTCTTGTGCTTCGCCTTACCTGAAGACGAAGACTTCGACCCCGAGGAACGATGGCTCCGCGACCGGCCCCTCGACCTCTCCCGGGACCGGGACCTCGAGCGGCGCGGAGCCGAGTGCCGGGCCTCGAGAAGCTTTCGAGACCGCTCTCGCAAAGCCTTCGGGGCGAGGGACCGACACTCGGGGCCTGACGTGGGGTCGTGGCCGCACCCCAGGCAGAAGAGACACTCGCGGTGCGGATCCGTAATCGACATCATGCGATTACAGACCTCACATGGCTTGAAGCCGGGCATCCCTACTGACACCTTGGAGTCGAAACGACTCGAAAAACTTGGACAAAAAAGTCTCAAAACACTCAGTCAAAAAAATGACTGGGGCACTGCTCAATCCGGATCTGCGCTTACTGGCGCGGAAAAAGAAAGAACTGACGCCAGCGCGGATGGGCGGCGTCTAAGTACTGGCCGCGACGTCATCCCGGCGATCACGACGCCGACGACAGACGCGGAGCCGCACGACGCCGCCTACCGACGCGCACGGGTACTGCTACGCAAAACTTTCCGGATCCAGCCTGACGCCTGGGGATATTCTAAGGTAAGGAATCGGTCACTAACGTGTCTCTTTCAGATATTTAATTATTAGTATTTATAATTAATTTATTATTAATTAAATATTAATTGGTTATTTAATTATAAAAATTATTTAATTGATAAGTATGTTAATTGTAACCCTCTGCTATCCAACACTTTCCCTACTGTTGCACTCACTGGAGTGGGAATAGTAATTTTTACCCCTCCGCTATCCAACACTTTCCCTACTGTTGCACTCACTGGAGTGGGCATAGTAATTTTTACCCCTACGCTATTCAACGCTTTTCCTACTGTTGCACTCTGTGGAGTGGGAATAGTAATTTTTACCCCTACGCTATCCAATACTTTCCCTACTGTTGCACTCTGTGGAGTGGGAATAGTAATTTGTACATCTCCGCTATCCAATACTTTCCCTACTGTTGCACTCACTGGAGTGGGAATAGTAATTTTTTCCCCTCCGCTATCCAAAACTTTCCCTACTGTTGCACTCACTGGAGTGGGATTCGTAATTTTTACCCCTCTGCTATCCAACACTTTCCCTACTGTTGTACTCACGGGAGTGGGAATAGTAATTTTTTCCCCTCTGCAATCCAACACTTTCCCTACTGTTGCACTCTCAGGAGTGGGAATAGTAATTTTTACCCCTACGCTGTCCAACACTTTCCCTACTGTTGCACTCTCTGGAGTGGGAATAGTAATTTGTATCCCTTCGCTATCCAACACTTTCCCTACTGTTGCACTCACTGGAGTGGGGATAGTAATTTTTACCCCTACGCTATCCAACACTTCCCCTACTGTTGCAGTCTCTGGAGTGGGAATAGTAATTTTTACCCTTACGCTATCCAACACTTTCCCTACTGTTGCACTCAGTGGAGTGGGAATAGTAATTTTTACCCCTCTGCTATCCAATACTTTCCCTACTGTTGCACTCACTGGAGTGGGAATAGCAATTTTTACCCCTACGCTGTCCAACACTTTCCCTACTGTTGCACTCTCTGGAGTGGGAATAGTAATTTTTATCCCTTCGCTATCCAACACTTTCCCTACTGTTGCACTCACTGGAGTGGGGATAGTAATTTTCACCCCTACGCTATCCAACACTTCCCCTACTGTTGCAGTCTCTGGAGTGGGAATAGTAATTTTTACCCTTACGCTATCCAACACTTTCCCTACTCTTGCACTCAGTGGAGTGGGAATAGTAATTTTTACCCCTCTGCTATCCAATACTTTCCCTACTGTTGCACTCACTGGAGTGGGAATAGTAATTTTTTCCCCTCCGCTATCCAAAACTTTCCCTACTGTTGCACTCACTGGAGTGGGAATAGTAATTTATACCCCTCCTCTATCCAACACTTTCCCTACTGTTATACTCACTGGAGTGGGAATAGTAATTTTTACCCCTACGCTATCCAACACTTCCCCTACTGTTGCAGTCTCTGGAGTGGGAATAGTAATTTTTACCCTTACGCTATCCAACACTTTCCCTACTGTTGCACTCAGTGGAGTGGGAATAGTAATTTTTACCCCTCTGCTATCCAATACTTTCCCTACTGTTGCACTCACTGGAGTGGGAATAGTAATTTATACCCCTCCGCTATCCAACACTTTCCCTACTGTTGTACTCACTGGAGTGGGAATAGTAATTTTTTATCCTCTGCAATCCAACACTTTCCCTACTGTTGCACTCACTGGAGTGGGAATAGTAATTTTTAACCCTACGCTATCCAACACTTTCCCTACTGTTGCACTCTCTGGAGTGGGAATCGTAATTTTTACCCCTCTGCTATCCAACACTTTCCCTACTGTTGCAGTCTCTGTAGTGGGAATAGTAATTTTTTCCCCTTTGCAATCCAACACTTTCCCTACTGTTGCACTCTCAGGAGTGGGAATAGTAATTTTTACCCCTACGCTGTCCAACACTTTCCCTACTGTTGCACTCTCTGGAGTAGGAATAGTAATTTTTATCCCTTCGCTATCCAACACTTTCCCTACTGTTGCACTCACTGGAGTGGGGATAGTAATTTTTACCCCTACGCTATCCAACACTTCCCCTACTGTTGCAGTCTCTGGAGTGGGAATAGTAATTTTACCCTTACGCTATCCAACACTTTCCCTACTGTTGCACTCAGTGGAGTGGGAATAGTAATTTTTACCCTCCGCTATCCAACACTTTCCCTACTGTTGCACTCTCTGGAGTGGGAATAGTAATTTCATCCCCTCCGCTAGCCAATATTTTCTCTACTGTTTTAGTTAATGTAGTGTAAAATGTATTTTAAAAAGATTTAAAAAAATGTAATATTTTAATTTGTTATATATGTTTTTTGTTTTTTATTCATATTATTGGTGTATGTGTATATATATGTATTTATAATTTTTAATATGTTTTTTTAACAATTTATTATTAAAATAATTATTTATAAATATTATTAAGTAAGTATATATATTATATTTTAGACATATATATGTTTAATTAATTTTTACATTATATGTATTACTTATAATTGTAAACATTTTCTAATAATTTTAACTGTTTTTTTTAAATATATGTATTATTTACTTTATTTTACATTTTTTTTAACATTAAAAAAACCTATATTTTTAACAACGATATTTTTAACGATATTTTTTCTCTCAATATTTTTGTACTTACCATTATGTAGATAGGACTTCGATATTCTAGACATCGATATTTTTGCGACGATATTTTTGTATCTCGATATTCTGACTGTCGATATTCTGTCAGTGATCCCCCTGTGTGCCATGCCTACAGCCCACAGCCTGAGGCCTAGGTAATGCACAAGTTACTAACTTGTGTAACGATATATCTGTAAGAGACAGTAGTTAGTGACAGATTCCTTACCTTAGAATATCCCCAGGCGTCAGGCTGGATCCGGAAAGTTTTTGCGTAGCAGTACCCTTGCGCGTCGGTAGGCGGCGTCGTGCGGCTCCGCGTCCGGGATGACGTCGCAGGCAGTACTTAGACGCCGCCCCTGCGTGCTGACGTCAGTTCTGTACACGACTTTCCGCGCCAGGAACGCAGAGCCATGCAAGAAGCTGACATAGGTGTCTGAAAAATACTAGGGCCCTGAAAGGGATGTCCTTAACCCTAGAAATCAGTTCGCAGAACGGGGAGGATGGGTGGGCGGTAGGAATCTGTCACTAACTACTGTCTCTTACAGATATATCGTTACACAAGTTAGTAACTTGTGCATCTGAAAGAGACACGTTAGTGACAGATTCCTTACCTTAGAATAGATACCCCAGCAATACCAACCCCGGTGGTGGGTCTGCGAACAAAGATCAGACAAGGAAGTCCCGGAGGACAGAACGACCAAAGAAGCCGTCTCTCCGGACCTGACTGTCAAGGCAGTAATGCTTGGTAAACGTGTGCAGCGAGGCCCACGTAGCTGCCTGACATATATCCTGCAGCGGAACACCGCGGCCTAAAGCCGTGGTAGCAGCCGTTGCCCTGGTGGAATGGGCACGCAGCCCAACAGGAGGCTCCTTCTGAGCCAAAGAATAGCAGGCTTTGATACACAAGGTTACCCAGCGGGAGATGGTTCTCTTGTGCACGCCTGACCTTTTTTGGTGCCCACGTAGCCAACAAAGAGCTGGTCATCCACCCTGAAGTGTTGTGTGCGGTTGATATAAAAGGAAAGCGCACGTTTTGGGTCCAGACGGTGGAGCCTCTCTTCCTCTCTGGAAGGATGCGGAGGCGGAAAGAAGGTGGGCAAAGTGATGGTCTGCCCAATGTGGAAGGCAGTAACCACCTTTGGCAAGAAGGACGGACGCGTCCTAAGAACAACCTTGTCTGGATGGACAGACAGAAAGGGAGGTTTGCATGATAGAGCCTGGAGCTCACTCACCCGCCGAGCGGAGGTGATGGCCACCAGAAAGGCTGTCTTCAGAGTAAGAAGACGAAGAGGACAGTTATGGAGAGGCTCAAAGGGAGCGCACATTAAAAAGGTAAGAACCAAGTTTAAGTCCCACTGAGGCATGACAAACGGAACAGGAGGGAAGAGGTGTGTAATGCCTTTTAGAAACCTGTTAACAACAGGGGACTTAAAAAGAGAGGGCTGATCAGGGAGCCTGAGGAAGGCCGAGATTGCACAAAGATAGCCCTTGAAGGTACCCAGGGCAGAACCCTGTTGGGCCAGAGAAAGAAGGAACAGAAGAACCTCAGAAAGAGGGGCAGAGAGGGGATTTGCTGTGCACCATGCCACAAACTTGTTCCACCTGCAGGCGTATACCACCTTAGTGGAGGGACGCCTGGCTGCCAGAATCACATCACAAACTTCGGGAGGCAAGTCGAAAGGAATCAACTGCCGCCGCTCAATCTCCATGCAAGCAGGTGGAGACTGGACAGGTTCGGGTGGAGGACCGTCCCCTGCTGCTGCGACAGAAGATCCTCCCGAAGAGGCAGACGGATCGGGGATCGACGCTCATACTGAGTAGCTCGGGATACCAAACTCTTCGAGCCCAGTCCGGAGCCACAAGAATGACTTGGGCCCGGTCGCGCCGAATCTTCTTCAACACTCTGGGTAGAAGTGGTATAGGCGGAAAGGCGTACAACAGACCGCAACTCCACTCGCGACGAAAAGCGTCGCCGAGCGAGTGCCGCCTTGTAAATTCCAACGCGCAGAACTGATGACATTGCGCGTTCTCTTCGGTGGTGAATAGATCTAACCAAGGCTCTCCCCACTGTAGAAAGAGTCCTTGCGCCACCTCCGAGTGAAGACGCCATTCGTGATCCAACATGCACCTGCGGCTGAGTTCGTCCGCCCTGGCGTTCAGGGAACCTGCCAGGTGTTGAACCATCAGGAAAATGCCCTGATGTTCCAGCCATGTCCAGAGGCGCAGAGCCTCCTGACATAGGGTCCACGACCCCACCCCGCCTTGTTTGTTGCAGTACCACATGGCGGTGGTGTTGTCTGTGAACACCTGCACTACCGTCCCTTTGACAGAAGGAAGGAATGCCTTGAGTGCAAGTCGGATCGCCCGGAGCTCCAGAAGGTTGATATGGAGCCGGTACTCCGCCGGAGACCAGAGGCCTCTGATCTCCGCCTCTCCCATGTGACCACCCCATCCCAGAAGGGACGCGTCCGTCACGACTGTGTGCTCTGGCTGGGGAAGGGAGAGGGATCTGCCCCTGACCCATTGCCGGTTCGAGAGCCACCAATGCAACTGTTTTGCAGTCCCCTCCGAGATCTGGACGTGATCGGACAGGTTGCCCTGGTGCTGCGCCCACTGGAACTTCAGGTCCCACTGCAGAGCCCGCATATGCCATCTGGCATGATCGACCAGCAGGATGCAGGAGGCCATGAGGCCCAGCAGCCTCAGGGTCATCCATACCGAAACCCAGGATAGAGGCTGAAAGGTTGGAATCATAGCCTGAATATCCCGGACTCGCCGTTCGGGAGGATAGGCCCGAAACTGCGTCGTGTCCAGAACTGCTCCGATGAAAAGGAGCTGTGGAGAAGGAATCAGGTGCGACTTCGGCACATTGATAGAGAACCCCAGCGAGGGCAGGAGTTCGGCTGTAGTCTGGAGATGGGAGACGACTGCCTGGGACGAGCCCGCCTTCAGCAGCCAGTCGTCGAAGTAGGGGAAGACTGGAACCCCTGCCCGGCGCAGATGAGTTGCGACCACCGCTATCACTTTCGTGAACACCTGAGGGGCACTTGTGAGGCCAAAGGGGAGCACAGTGAATTGAAAATGCTCGAGGCCCACCATGAACCGCAGGTAACGCCGGATGGCCGGCAGGACGGGGATGTGGAAATAAGCGTCCTGCAAGTCCAACGCTACCATCCAGTCTCCAGGGTCGAGGGCAGTCAAGACCTGAGCTAAGGTGAGCATCTTGAACTTCTCCTTCCGGAGGAAGCTATTGACGTTCCGGAGGTCCAAGATAGGACGCATGGCCTCCTTGTCCTTTGTGGGCACCAGAAAGTAGTGGGAGTAGCAACCACGTCCTAACTTCTGGGGTCGGAACGCGCTCGATGGCCCTCTTGGCCAAGAGGGCCGCAACTTCCTTCTGAAGAAGCACCAAGTGATCCCCTGACATGCGGTGGAATTAAGGTGGCATGGCTGGGGGGGTGGTCTCGAAGGGGAGGGAGTAGCCCCTTCGGACAATGTCCAAGACCCACCTGTCCGAGGTGATGGCACGCCAGTGGTGAAGGTGATGGCGGGCCCTGCCCCCTACTGGCGTGCTGTGCACCTGAAAGGAAAGACTAGGAGGGCTTGGAGGCCGCGGACGGGGCGGGGTTGGTGGCCAGACCCGCCACGGCGGGAGCCACGTCCTCGGCCACGCGAAGACGCTTGCTGCGCGGGCCGGTGGCTGGGCAGCGGACGTGACTGTGCGCCCCTTCTGTGGCCACGAAAGGGGTGAAAAGCAGATGGCTGCGGAGGGCGTACAGCAGAAAGGCCCAGTGACTTGGCCGTAGCCCGTGAGTCCTTAACACGCTCCAGCGCATGGTCTGCCTTGTTCCCAAAAAGACCGACCCCATCAAAGGGCATGTCCATAATAGTGTTTTGGACATCACCCGAGAAACCAGTGGTTCTCAGCCAGGCGTGATGGCGCAGCGCCACTGTCGTTGCAATCGATCTACCCAGCGAGTCGGCGGTATCAAGGCCACATCTGATGGTGAATTTAGCCGCATCTCTTCCTTCCGCAATGGCGCGGGAAAGCAGTGTCTGGACCTCCTCAGGACACTGGGGCAAAGCTTGCGCCACCGAGTCCCACAGAGAGTGGGAATATCGGCCCAAAAGGCAAGCGGTGTTGACAGACCGCAAGCCAGCACTGGAGGAAGAAAAGACCCTCTTCCCAAATTGATCCAGGCGTTTGGATTCCCTATCCAGAGGAGCGGTAGGGAAGGCGGTTTGGGAAGCAGAGGCTTGGACAACCAAGCTCTCAGGAGTGGGGTGTTGGGAGAGGAACAGGGGGTCGCCCGGAGCGGGGCGATGGCGTCGGGCCACGTTCCTATCCACAGGAGCCCCTGTGGCGGGCTTGGACCAGGTGCCCAAAGAACGTCAGAAAGTGCGTCATTAAACGGCAGCAGTGGCTTCGAGGAGGTAGCCGCCGGCTGAAGCACTTCCGTCAGGAGGTTAGTCCTGACAGCCACTGTAGGCAATTGGAGGTGTAAGGCCCCAGCTGCTCTACGCAACACCGTTGCAAAATTTGCTCCCTCCTCCGTTGCCACGGAAGGAGGAGACAGCATGCCAGAGTCAGGGGAGGTGTCCAGACCACTGGCATCCCCAAGTTCCTCAGCCAGTCCTGTTCGTACTCACACTGCTGTGTGAGAGGGTCATCCGACCCCTCCCAGTTCTCTTCGTCCTCCTCAAGTTCAAAATAAGGAGAAGGAGGGACACGCGGGACCCAAGGTCTCAGCGGCGTCGGAGCCGGCGGCGAGCGACGCCGGTCCGGCGCCATGTCCGGATCCGGAGAGAACCGGGGAACGACGGCGCCCGGAGCCCCGGGCGGTGTCGGAAACGGCACCGGAGACATCGGCGCCGGCGGAGGTGTGGTTAGGTCAACCGGCGTCGATGGGGGTTGCGGCAGCACCAGAGCCGGGATCGGGGCCGCTTGTCTCACGCTGATGGTACGGCGGCCTCGGAGAAAGTGCTACAATATAGCGGAATTGTACGTCTTGAAGAAACAGCGAGTGAGTCCGGGGTTTAATCCAGAGAATTGGGTGTTCGAAGGAAGGTCCGCCTCCGTTCAGGAGAGGAGGACAGACCCCGTGGAGGGGATATACATATAGGCGATATTGACGTGACCTGTGAGTTCGTTTGAACGGTGTTTACATTGATTGTTTACACCATTGCCCTTGTCCTGAAGAGGCCTGAAGAATATCTAAGGCTGAAACGCGTCCGCGTCGACATCTATCTAGGAGGAGTCTGGAGTATACTAAGAGTGTTTTAAATAATGTTTGTTGACACAATAAGAGCGATAGGAAAATAACCTTCCCCCTTTTTTTGCCTTGCATGTCAACTTAGACTACCTCTGAGTGGATCACCTAGAGTAAACGGTGGACACAAAGAATAATTGTTATGGGTATTGGCAACGTTCATTATGTGTAGTGTATAATATATTTTTTTGTTTCACAGGTTTTTGTCTTTTGAATTCATTATTATTTGATTAGGTGCCATTGTATATATATGTGTGTGTGTATGTATTTATGAAATCAGATGTGTTAAAAAAGACTGTGAGAGGGTAATTAAAGGTGCTCTACTCAAAAATAAAAAATATGATATTAATCCCTCCCTACCAATCCTTGTTTATATAGGGATCGGGGCCGAAGCCGGGGCCGGGACCGAGGCTGGTGTGACAGGCGGCGCCGGGACCGGAGTCGTCGGCGGCGCCGGGGAAACCCCTCAGGGCCCGCGGGGCCCGAAGGCGCACCGGGGGGACCTTGAGGCCCGAAGAGGCGGGCCATGGCCGACAGGAATTCCTGTATCTCGGCCGGAGTCGCCCCCGAACCCGGGAAGGACGGGTAATGCGGGGGCGGCTCCACAGGCACTCCCGGAGTCGCGGGGACGGTGCCGACAGGAGCCTTAGCCGAGTCGCGAGACCGGCGAGGCGAAGCCGTGGAGCGATGACGCTTCTTAGACTTTTTATGCTTCGACTTACCGGAGGAGTGCGAAGACTTGGACCCCGACGACCGATGAGGACTCCGCGACCGGCCCCTCGACCTCACGTGACCGGGGCTTGGCGTGGCGCGGAGCCGACTGCCGGACCTCGAGGAGCTTTCGAGACCGCTCTCGCAAAGCCTTCGGGTGCAAGGCCCGGCAGTCGGGGCACGACTTTGTGTCGTGGTCGCGGCCGAGACAGTAGAGACACTCTAAGTGCGGGTCTGTGATCGACATCATGCGACCACAGGCGTCGCAGGGCTTGAAGCCGGGCATCCCTACCGACACCTTCGGAGTCGAAAGACTCGTGGAGAAAAACTGAAAAAATCACCGAAAATGTAGTCAAAAAATGACTAGGGCACTGCTCTTCCCGGATCTGCGCTTACTGGCGCGGAAAAAGAAGAACTGACGTCAGCGCGCAGGGGCGGCGTCTAAGTACTGCCCGCGACGTCATCCCGGCGATGCCGACGACGGACGCGGAGCCGCACGACGCCGCCTACCGACGCGCAAGGGTACTGCTACGCAAAAACTTTCCGGATCCAGCCTGACGCCTAGGGATATTCTAAGGTAAGGAATCTGTCACTAACGTGTCTCTTTCAGATCCACCCCTCTAGCAGGGTACACTAGCCCTCAGGCGAGGGTACAGTGGCATGAGCCCTGTACACCTACAGAGTCTAAGTCCATTCTTAGATATTGTATGTGTAGTAAAGCCATAAAGAGTATATGGTCTGGGAGTTTGTCATTACGAACTCCACAGCTACATAATGGCTTTACTAAAACCTGGGAAGTGTGGTTGCAAACTTATCAGCATATTAAACCTACACTGATGCCAGTGTGGGATTTAATGTAAAATGTACTCAGAGGGCATCTTAGAGATGCCCCCTGAAAAACAACCAGCTCTGGTGTGCTTCCTGAATGGCTACCTGCCATTTGCCACCACCAGACAGGTTTCTGGACCCCTGGGTAGAGAGCCTCCAGAAACGAAGCCCATCCTGGGCAGTGGTGTCATGCCTCCTCCCCCAGGATGGGCTGGGTCCACGAAGGGGAAGCTTCAAAGGCCTGTCGACTTTGGAAGTTGTCCGTGCATTTTGCTGCCCCCAGCAACTGGCTCCCACCAGTTCTGCCCCCCATTTTTGGGTGGTAGAATCAGTGGGAAAACCAAGATAGGAAGAGAGGCGTGCCCACCTTTGCCAACCCCACCCCTCAGGTGGGGGAGGCGATGTGAAGCACACATCTTAGCCCTCTCCATCTTGAAGATGAGGGGATTCAGCCAATTAGGGAGAGGCTCATGCCCCCCCCCACTGGAGGGTGTCATGATAGGGGGTGTACACATCCCAAGGAATGGACCTATTGGCCCCGACCTGCACATCCCTTTTAACGCCCCTAAATCTAGTATTTAGGGGCCACCCTGAACCTTGCCTCCTCTGATTCGAGGAAGAAAGAAGAAGGACCTAAGAGTCATG
>CAWUFW010026159.1:0-36266 GCA_963921515.1 Calotriton arnoldi | reverse complement strand
CCTTAGGGGCAGGAGTGATGGTGGTTTGGTCTTTGGACTTGGTACAATCAGAAGTCCAGTGCCTTTTCTGTTTACAGAATTTGCACCAGGGCTTCTTTTGGCCTTTTCCCTTGTTGGACTGTGACTCCCCACCAGATGCAGATTTTTGGGGCCCTTGTGAAGACTTCTGGTCTTTTGACTTATCCCCACCTTTCTCAGAGCCTTTAGGATCTTGCTTCTTAGTGTCACCCCCTTGGTTCTGGGTTTTCTGCCTCACCCTGGTTCTGACCCATTTGTCTGCCTTCTTTCCCAATTCTTGGGGAGAGGTCAGATCAGAGTCCACCAGGTACTGATGCAACAACTGGTTCTGGCAATTATTTAGGATCTGTTCTCTCATCATCAGATTATACAATCCCTTGAAATCAGTAACCCTACTGCCAACCAGCCAACCCTCTAGAGCCTTGGTTGCACAATCAACAAAGTCAGTCCAGTCCTGAGTCTGTGCCTTCTGGGTATCTCTGAACTTCAACCTGTACTGCTCAGTGGTTAAGCCAAACCCATCTATCAGTGCACTCTTCAGGACCTCATAATCATCAGCATCCTCCTCTCTAACAGTGAGGAGCTTGTCTCTTCCTTTATCTGAAAAGGAGAGCCACAAGATTGCTGCCCACTGCTTTTGGGGGACCTGCTGTACTCTACAGGCCCTCTCCATAGCAGTTATCCACTTGTGGATATCATCCCCACTCTGGTAGGGAGGAACAACCTTGCTCAGGTTCCTATGGTCAGGAATATATTCTTCTAGGGACACTGTTGCTGCCACCAGGGGTTCTAACCCCTCTTTCTAGAAGCTCTCTGGATCTCCAGGGCTTCCTATCCAGTGCCAACTGCTTGGTTCTGAGGGCCACTCTGGCTTCCTCATACTGGAGCAGTTTGCACCTTCTCTCAGAGGAGGTCTCTCTTAAGGAAAAGTATGAGCTCCTCTGCTGGACAAATTCTCTGCCAGAGTGATAAGAGTGGTCAGATTCCCTGGAAGGGGATCTGTGCCTCTCCTCCTCTCTGTCAGTTCTCTTAGGGAGAATTCCTCTGTCCTTTTCAGGCCCCTTGGAGCCTGGCCCTTCAATCACAGAGTCTTGGTCATTCTGATTTTCATCATCTGACCCAGATACTATGACTGACCCACCCACTGATTCAAACCCTTTAGCTCCTAGAGCCAATCTCAGGTCATCTGCTGTCAGCAGATCTATCAGGTGCAGGGTTGAGGGACTCTGTCCAATCCTCAGGTGTCTGTCAACACACATGGCTCTCAAGTCAGAGAAAGCCATGTCCTTATACTGAGGCTGAGTGGATCCACTGGGTCCACCCTTTAAGGACATTCTAGTGTTGTGCAGTGTTGTACTACCTACACTAGTTTGTGGCCTACTGATCCTAGCTTGAGCTGTGGAAAGGGTGTGCTATCCCTTGGCACACAGCTCTAAGTTCAGTAGAACTTATTGATACTAAGCTTGACTTTATATGTACCTTGAGTACCTATAATGGTTTTCAGTTAGTAATTCAAATAGAGATTTTCTGGTAAAACAATGGCAAGCTGGAATCCCACACGCTGCCCACCAATGTGAGAAGTTGGCCTGGTATATGCTGTTCACTAATTAAAGTGGACACCTTGCACCAGGGCAAATCGACTCTTATGGTAGATAGGTTTAAGACAACCTTTTAAAGAAAGCTATCCTAGTGGTAGCTGTGGAGAGCAGCCTTCAGGCTAAGTCTCGGAGGAATGTAAAGCAGCTTGTTTTACCATATAATCTCTTGAATCACCAAATGAAAAGACACCACACAGGTATATATATCAAATATATATGTATTTATTTCTAAATAACTCTCTACTAATCTCTTTATGAGATTAGAAGACAAACATATGCACAAATCAACGTTTCACAATAAGTTAAGCACAAAATATGGCTGGGGCCCTAGGGCGTACCAGACCATATACTAAGTAAGAGACTTAGAAACAACGACTTGCAGGGAGACAAGGCCTAGGGCCTTCAGAAGTGCTGGGGCCTCACAAAACCACCCAAGGCAGGTAAGTAAAGGACCCACGGGGGACGCGTGCAGTGTGGATACACAGGCGCGAATCGCCGTTAACTTCAATGGGGCAAGTCGCGGTTGGAAATAAAGAGTTTTAGGATACTTCGGGAGAACCTACAAGCAAGTCACTTACAGGGTAAGTAGTTCTAGGGCCCACACCCACAGGAGCACCGTAGTGCTGGAGTTACCTCACCCAGGGAAGCCGGGTGCACAGGTGTCCTTTGGTGTCGGGTCGCGGCGTCGTTTTCAATGGCGAACAAAGAAGACTTGCTGCTTGCGGGAGCTGAAGAAGTGTCCGGTGGAATCCAAGCCTGGATTCTGAAGAAGGATGACCTGAAAGCAGAGGGGACAGTGTTCAAAGTCACTTGGCAGTGACCCGGGGCAAGGAAGATGGATGCCCACCGTCGTCGGTTGATTCAGGTCGGTTGCGGGTGCCTTGACTCTTCAGCCACGTGGTCCAGGAGGTGTCGACGACAACCAGGAGCTGGATTCGGTGTGTCCCTCGACGTCTGCAGCTGACTGCGGTGTCGGCAACTCAATAGGAGCCAACAAGCCTTGGCAGCAGCAAGTCTTGGGGAGATGAAGAAAAGTCGATGGCGCAGACCAGCAAGGTCTGAGAGACTCACCCAGCGAGGGTAAGTTAGGGCAGGCCTGGAGCAACCAGGGGAGCCCTTTGGTTTCTTTAAGAAGTCTTCTGGGGACCCACAAGCCAGCGGGCAAGGGATCGCGAAGACACCTCGGGCGGAATCACTCAACAGGGGCCCACGGTCACTCGGGACGGTGTAGGCCTCTGATCTTCGGAGGGATTCCTGCTGGAGGTCGGGACCACACGTGGTCCAAAGCACAAGTTCGTAGAACGTTGTGAAGGGGTTGCACTCGACAATAGTGCACGGTACCCAGGGGTCGCGGTTCCTCGTTACTCGTGGGGTCCACTTGCCTCAGCTTCGCTGGGGACTCACGATGGCCTGGGAGAGGTCAGGAAATCCACTTCTTGGGCTGCAGGGACTTCGGACTCCGGCGGGAGCGGCGTAGTTTGCGACCGTCGTTGTCGTTTTTGGTGCCTGCTAAGCAGGGGAGTCACTCCTTGACTCCAAGGGAGATTCTTCTGTCTTCCAAAGGTAGTGGAACGTCGAAGGGCCAGGATTCTTCTGTAGAGCGTCGGCCAGGGGTTATCTGCTTTGCAATGGCAGGTTCCCCCTCTTATACTAAAAAGAGGGGATGGACTAGCTCTATGACCCCACCTATGGGAGGGTCAAGGAGGGGGTGGCTACACCACTTCCCTTTGTCCAGTTTCACGCCAGAGCAGGGGCAGGTAGCCCCTGAGCTGGTTTGAACTGGCATATGCACAGAGGAGCCTTCTGCTCCCCCAGTGCAGGACTTCAAAGCACTCTAAGAGTGCACCCACCCAGCCCCAATACACTAAACCCTGTCTGGAAGGTGGTTACACCTCCCTGTGACAGGATGCCTATTGTTGGGCTTCCTCCACTGTGAGTTTCGGTCATCAGCAGGAGGGCAGCCCAGTGTCTGTGACTGGTGGCATCCATTTTGTGATGCCAGGGCTCTTTAGGATTCTACCGCGTTTCCACAGCAGGTACATGTCTTATCCCTCTAGAAGGGTGGAATGCTACCCCCGCCGCCAAGATTGGCGGGGGGTAGTATTCCAAGATGTTTGACACCAAACACGACATGTTTTGATGCAGCCATTCCAAAGTTAGCATTTACCGCGAGGATATAATGCACTTAAGAGTATATGGTTTAACCTCATCCACAAACAGCACCAGAGAATGGACTCTGAGAACTGCAGAGGGGCC
The DNA here is from genome assembly GCA_963921515.1 of Calotriton arnoldi. Classification (NCBI taxonomy): domain Eukaryota; kingdom Metazoa; phylum Chordata; class Amphibia; order Caudata; family Salamandridae; genus Calotriton; species Calotriton arnoldi. The sequence continues at coordinate 32,394 of CAWUFW010026159.1, read as the reverse complement.
CTGCTCATGCAGAGGCACCCCCTCACATAGAAGCCAAGCACCCTGCCCTCAGGATTGATAGGGCCTGCCATAGGGGTGACTGATAGGTTTATATGTGTGTGCAGGAGAGATATAGGAAACCTATATCTCAGTGAGGGGTGCTAGCACCACCTCACCCAGGCTGCAGTAGCAGGCCTGTGGTGTCAGATTTAGACTGCTTCCCAGGGGTGGCATAACACATGCTGCAGCCCCTGGTAGGCCTGTGAAGTACCTATGCCCTTGGCACCTAAGGTACCATATACTAGGGACGCATAAGGCACCACAGTATCCAATCACTAGTGCACCTAGAGTGCACTCCATGTCGTTTAGAGAGAACAGAGAGGCTGGGGCCCTGATTGGCAGGGACCCAGCCAGACTATAGCCAGAAACCAGTGCTAACATCAGAAAAAAAGTGGGGGCAACATAAGAGGCAGATCCTACTCTCCTACAGGGAGGGTTTATAATATTGCTGACATTAGTTAAAATAGCCTGACAGTTACTCTAAGAGCAGGTGCATTCTAGCAGCTAGGCCTTTCTGAGCATGTGCAGTGCTCTGGCTCAGTACTGAAGGAGTTAATTATAGTTCCTGACTCGAGTGAAATACAAGAGCAGGCAACAGTGAAGAGGGAGAAAGCACATGGCGAGCACATGGCTAACTAAAATGGCTGCCAAAAACAAAATGGCTTCAGCTGATGCTTACAGCGATTTCAGCTGATTTCTACAACATCATAGGTGCAGTATCCATGGGGCAGTTTGCTATGTGGGGCTGTGTGCTCACCTGCAAAATTTCAGAAGTGGTTCAGACTCTCAGAAGTGAAGGAGCGCAATCCCTCTTCAGAGCACTCCAATCCCAGATGAAGAAAGAGGAGCGTCATGTAGTACTTAAGTTAAGGTGAACAGGTGACAGTTTTCCAGTACCAGCGCTGTTACACCTGTCTGGGATCTTATTGGAAAGCTTTGGGTGATAGCATGTTCATTGCTGGGGGTATCACCAGCGCTGATGCATACATTAGTAATCAGCAGTAATAACTAATGGGGTTATCCTATATTCCACAGAACCTGGGTACATTATGCACACTAGATTTGAGGCATCTTGAGGACTTAGATTAGTGCTACTCACATTGAATATATCCAAATACCCCAAACTCACAGTCCAGTCAGTAGCATATATATATATATATACATGGATGATCTTGAAAAAAATTCAGACCAGAACAAAGTTAAGAATGTACTGATGGCTGTCGATGAAAGGATTAAATCATTTGAAAAAGGAGTGATCGAGAGGAAAGAAAGAAAATTCCAGCGTGATGAGAGAGATTACCGGACCGGGCGAGTACTAACTTTTGCCAGGAAATTTGAAAAGACAAGAGCGGATATGGCGAAAGACAGAGCCCTAGGTATAGCGGACAAAGGCACAGACGGCTCCATCACATATCTGAGCTCAGACCAAGAATCTGTTGACAGCGGCGCATCAAATCAGGGGGAATTGTCGTCTTTTTCCGAGGAACTACGCCTCATACAGAGAAATCAGGAACAATCGTTCAGGGGAAAACCCGGGGGAAGAGGAAGAGGCGCCAACATGAGAGCCAAAAAAGACACTGCAGGTGAAGAAAAGAACAGCAACACTGGTGTGGGAACAAGGAGCCAGAACACAAAGAGGAAGTAATGGAGGACAACACTCAGCAATTGACGGTAATGAACCTTTCATGCAGAGTTATAACTGACATTGAAGAACAAGTACTGAAATTAGGCCTATCCTTTTGCCCTGATGCTCCCATAGACTATGCTCAAACACGCATCGACCTATACCAATTTGTACGCAAGGTGAAATTGTTTAAAATGCACACAATACGGGGAAATGCTAAAACTAGGAGTATGTTTTCAGCTAGCCAAAACAGTGATGCACCACCAACACTAGCTATAGCGGACATCCCCACACTGAATATTATGCAGAATTTACAGGAACAAACGTCTGTACCCACCATTCCCAAAATCCCCTAGATCAGACACACGATGACACTGCTCTACACACATTGGGCATAGACATAGGGGCTCCTAGCCTTACTAAATTTAGAGCACCATCAAAGTATGTGCCACAAACACCGAAAGATAACATTGATCTGTTCCACGAGACAGTGGGCAATGATCTGCTTAAACTTACAGGTACGAGCCCCAAGATGAGAAACATCAGTAAAGAGCAATGGGAGGCAGTCTCCAATCTACAAAAAGATGATAAGATTGTCATCAAATCATCAGATAAGGGCGGGAACATTGTGGTGATGGACAGGGAAAAGTATGTACAGGAAGCCCCGAGACAGCTCAGTAACACAACTTGTTACGAAAGGGTAGACAAAACATACCTAAACACCTTACAGACCAGATATCATGAGAATCTGAAAGAGTGGTTTGACAACAAACTCCTGAGCTGGGACGAGAGACAGTTTCTATTAAATGAAACACCCACCACACCCACCTTTTACCTTTTACCAAAGGTACATAAAGACCCTGACAACCCTCCCGGTCGCCCCATTGTGTCCACGAAAAACAGCCTACTGGAGAAAACATCTGTATTTGTAGACCATTTCCTTTTCCCATATGTAAAAGATCTGAATTCCTACCTTAGGGACACCAAGGATTTTCTACAGAAAATCCAAAACCTACATTGGGAGAGAGAGTACTGGATGGTCTGCTTAGACGTTGAAAGTCTCTACACGAGCATTAGACACGCAGATGGCCTCAGAGCATGCCAACACTTCCTAAAAGCAAGGAACATTGAATTTCTAGAACATACACGCATGATCTTACAGATGATCGAAATATGCTTGACAGAAAATGTATTCATGTTTGATGGGTGGTGGTACAAACAACTACAGGGCACTTCTATGGGTACCTGCTTCGCACCCAGCTATGCCAACCTTGTGGTAGGCTGGTGGGAGAAGCAGGTACTATGGAGGGAAGAGATGGAACCATGGTCCAATAACATTGGACTGTGGCTAAGGTTTATCAACGATGTTTTCTTTGTGTGGGAGGGCAATGAATGTGATCTTCTTAAATTTGTTGAACGTTTGAATTGTAACACCATAAATTTGAAGTTCACAATGCAACACAGTCAGCAAAGTATTGACTTCCTTGACATCAGGTTAACCATTTGTGAAGGCAAAATCACAACAGACTTATACAGGAAAAAGACAGCAGGGAATTCCATCCTCCACTCAGCAAGTTGCCACCCCCCTAATTTCAGGTGGAGCGTCCCCTATAGCGAGTTCCTTAGAGCTAAGCGCAATTGCAGCACAGAAACCTCCTATGAGAAAAACAAACAGGACATGGTTAAGAGGTTCAAGAACAGAGGGTACCCGACCAAAATGCTTCGAAGGGGTATCATCAAAGCTGACACCATCAGCCGCAATGACGCCTTATCTCAACCACCTAAGATTCACGACAAACCAGATGATGCAGGAACACCAGTCAGGTTCATAACCACATACAGTACACAGGCAGATGAATTGAGAAATGTCCTTAAGAAAAGGTGGCATATCCTGACACAAGATCCATTACTCGAGAAAAAGCTAGGTCATTCACCAGCTGTCACCTTCAGGAAAAGCTCGTCCCTTAAGGACATCCTAGTCAATAGTCACTTACAAAGCAACAAAAAGACCTGGCTAGAACAAAGGGGAGGCTTCTACAAGTGCAGTAAATGCAAAGCCTGTAGCCACAGTGAGAATGTGAGGGAAGTGACATTACAGAGATCAAAAAGAAAATGGAAAATAACTAAACCGATAACATGTGGGACGGACTTCGTGGTCTATGCCATCACCTGTCCATGTGGGAAATGGTATGTCGGTTCAACAACATTCCCAGTCAAGAAAATAATTTTTTGGAGCACTGGAGAGCGGTAACCAACCGCGACTTCAGTTACAGTACATCCAGACATTTTAATGAGGCACATGAGGGCGACTGGACCAAAGGTCTAGCAACAATCCCCAAACACCCCAGAGGAGGAAACCGAGTTTTAGCACTGCCCAGACTTGAGTCCAGACTGATCCTTTTGGCCGGTAGCATGTTCCCCACAGGTATGAACAATGATGAGGAATTATACGTGCATTTATGATATATTGACGCTTCCCGTCAACCAATCCAACAGTTCCCATTCAGCTAGACTATATAGTCTCTAATTTTTTTTAATTTCACTTTTTTGCTAATTTTATTTTGTATTGTTGAGTTCATATTTTTCACTGTTATATGCTCTGTTGATAACAAATGTTGCGTTGAAGTACAGCATGCATATATCATATAACTGTCTATGCCAATGTCAGATCCTGAAGTTATAATGCCTAGCAATGTATTGTAGGATATGATGTTATGAGTATAGGAGAACCGCTACAATGACACTAACAGTCTCTGTCTTTTATATTTTTAACAGATTGATCAAATAACATAAAAGGAGGATAGCCACCAAGATATTGCTAAGAGCACAAGAGATCCAGCATGTTCCTAGGAACTGTCATCTCTACAGAACCTTGGTCACGTTAGAGATATCATCGTTAACTGCACCGTACGAATACTTTGGCATAACTCAACACATTTTATGATAGTATATAGACAGGGCTTAAGGATGTAGGTTTACCTAGTCGGGGGAGGAGTCTAAGTACAGCATGCACAACATGTAAGTGAACCCCATCCCAGAGAGTCTCCCTCACGATTAGCTATGTTACACACCAGTCCCCCACACTCCCACCATCTTAAATATTAGAACCAGACGGCCATTGCAAGGAGGTCTGTTTAGAAACTCACTGCTGTGTCTAACGACAGGGTACTACACCAGAGACAAGTATTTTTCAGACCTTCCCAACTTAAGGGTACTATACCCATGAGATAGTCTTCAGGAGCGTAACAAAAACTACAAGGCTGCTGTCTGAATTATGAATTGTTCATCACAATGTACACAATGGTTTACAATTATATTTTTTCTAATTCAAAAGCATTTGTGACATCAACAATGTTTATTTAATTTAAATAACATTAGAACTCACCAAAGTATTTTCTTTATGTTGTCTCACTGCACGCTGCGTCGTGCACATCACTATGTCTTTAAATATACGTGGAACTGGCAAGAGGTCATGTGACCAAGATCTCGCCAGAGATCGAAACGCGTCTTTGTTGCCGAAAATAAACCCGTAATATTTGCAACCTTAATACCGGAGTGGCTCGCTTTTTCCTGCCAGGATTGCAGGGATCGTCTGTTGTGTATATATATATATATATATATATATATATATATCGAATGGAGTTCGCCAACAACATCCAATCCGCAGGGAAAAGACGAAACCGGACCCTTTACTTGGTGCTGATGTAATTTTTATTTAATATGCCCCGCACCACCGCCACGACGCGTTTCGACCTTCCAGAGGTCTTGTTCACATAACGCGCTGCGATGTGCCATACCTTTTTAAAGTGCATAGTGCAAACACTCGTGACCTGTCACATGACAGCTAAACATAGAAGAAACATTAAATATAAAGTCTTTCTTTTAGCACGTTTTTAACTTCACAGAGCCTGCCCTGATTAAGGTTTATATAACGGACATTGCAAATGGTAATTAAATAAACATACCAACATACAGATATATAAATATATAAATACATAAAATATATAATATATAAATATATATACATATACAACGTGAATACTTAAAACTAAATTCATTTAAAAGCATCACCTGAGTTCGCACAACATTATCATACAAAATTATATGAATAACGGGCAAAGATCTAAAAAGGTCATAAAAACATCAAAAAAAATAAATTGATATAAGTCATGTACCTTCCATAACCCTCATCTGTATTGCGTTATAGGGTGGATTCCGCTATAAACTATATAAAACCAACTGTTAGCACGAGTCTTGTGTGGCTAAAAACTGAATAAAGCCCCAAGTGGGCATCGACCATACTTCTATGCAATCCTGTAAAGTGCTAGTGCTAAACTTAACTTTCCTTACAGTGCCACCTAATAAAGTGCAAAGTGCAAAAATTCAACAAGGTTAAAAACTAGAAGCAGCATATTGATAAAATGTAAACAGTTAACAGAATTTTCATCATACTCCAAAGGAGAAAGAAAGGGCAACATATCATTACAGGCAAGTATAAAAATCTTCACTCGAGTTCATACCAGAGGGAGCCTTACTATCCAGTTCTAAAAATATATCTTGTCTCTAATAAACGGAGGAATGATTCACGATTACCTCCCCTTCTCAACGGTAAAACTGCGTCCACCACAAAATATTTTAAAAGACCTGAATTCTGGTTGTGAACTTCCTTAAAGTGTCTAGCGACGGGGTACAGGGGATCATAGTTGTTGATAGCCCTAATGTGCTGGAGTATCCTCTTGTGGACCTGCAGCTTAGTGCTCCCCACATACCGCAGGCCACAGGGACACTCCAGCACATATACTACGTATTCCGTTTTGCATGTCAGAAATTTAGTAATTAGTACAGCCTCTGTTCTAAAAGGACAGGTAAATGAAGTAGTACTGACTGCATATTTGCATGCCTTACACGATGGACATTTCACAAAACCCTTACGGGAAGATAGCCAATTTTTAGGTGTTATCACTTCTGGGCTGCCCTTTACCAGCATATCACTCATAGATCTTGCCTTTCTAAATGTAATATCCGGGGTTTTAGATGTTAACTCTCCTAATATTAGATCATTACGCACCAATGCCCAATTTTTGTTGAAGATTTATTCTTGTCCCAATAACTTTGGCGCTGGTTGACGAATCTTCGCGAAATTTTCAAAACTTTGGCCCGCTCCGGTCAGCTCCTATCCTGAAAGTTTCGGGGTGATTCGTCAAGCGGGGGCCAAGAAAAAAAGGGGGTCCCAAAACGTGTTTTCTCCATGTTATTTTCCATAGGAAACTTTAGACACGGCTACAGCCCGAACTACTGAACGGATTTACACCATTTAATAAAAAGGTCTCTTTGTGAACCAAGGGCTACCCTTTTGCCAAATTTGGTGTAATTCCGTTCAGCAGTTCGAAAATTTCGCGAAGATTCGTCAACCAGCGCCAAAGTTATTGGGAAAAGAAAAAATGCTTTTCCTATGGAAACTAGGTCCTAACTATAACTATCTACTGGCGACCGCCAGTAGATAATATATATATATATATATATATATATAATATATATATATATATATATATATATACAGGACAGCTCCGGCGAATTCAAGCAGGAGACGGAACTCCGTGAATAGCGAAAATTGGATTTTTAATAAACACAAAGCAAGATATATATATTCACTGAAAAACTCAAAGGTTATGGGGACGATATAGTTAGGCTCAGATTTCATATGTACAAAACCAGTGAAATTCAGCAGGTATATGTACCTAAGCTAACTATAACTTACGCCCCCGCAATGCACTGCTTATGGCCTAACATATTACATCACTCATGACATGCCACTGTCACGCATTTGTATAATGGCAGTGGGCTGTCACTACCACGACCTTCGAAGGCTTCGAGATTCACCCCACGGTATGGTTCCACACTGGACGCCTTCGTATCCCACCCCGAGCTATTGCCTGTGGCAAAGACTGTGCTTCACAGAAATCATATGGAACAAGGCAAACCGAGTGAATAGGACGTCCGAGATACGTATACGAAGGTTGCGGTAGTGATAACCCGTTGCCAGACAGAGTCCGTTTCCCCAGAGGTAGACCTACTGACTCTAGTCTTTTGAAGTCATTATACAAATGCGTGACAGTGCTACACCACAACTTAGAAATCCTTTTGGTCGCCTGCTTAAACAATCATGCGGTGTGCTTTTTCTTCTACCCTTGTTTTGAAAAAGCCTGAATCACTGGGCCAAAATTCGTCGACTTTACGGAAATGGAGGAGTCTGACTGATCATTACGGCGTATATAAAATTTGGATACACACTCTGGACTTGATTGAGGGCTTGGTTTTCCCTCTAGTGTGTATCGGACTACCTCTAATGTGGATTGCTTTTGGACTAGTGTTTTTTGCAGCAACCAATATGTAAAAATGATAGGGTGTGAAAGAAAAAGTTGTTCGTAACAGATATAATTAATGCAATGTGATATTGTATGTTTTGAAAATTTAGTTTGTAGGCTAAATAACATTTGATACCCCTTTTTTGAGTTGGCTTGTGAGTTTAGAATTGTGTAAACATATGTAGTTTGGGATTACGATACCCATGAATAGGGATTAATGTATATTTTCTGTATCGCAATACAGAAATACTTATAATCTGTTCCCACACATCATTTTGTTATTTTGATATTCGCTAATTCGGCACGTTACACAGCAGGGGCCACGCTGGCGATCGTGACAAATTCGCAAATATTGTGTGAGAAAAAAAAACCTGTTCATCAACATATTGTACACACCCTTATATGCCTCCCATGAGATCAGGACACATCCACCCTGACCCGTTATACTAAGTTCTGCCATTTGATTTCAGCCCGGGGGAGTGTCGCGATGCACTAAATTGGCAGCAGCAACTCTCTGCTCAAGTTGTACCCAGCCAATCACAGCATTCCTATTGGCGTGCGCATTTGTGATCCATGGCAAATTCGTCGCAAATTATCCGTGATGGCAGATATACAAATTTGGATTTCCTTACATTTCTCAACAGCTACTGAAGAGATTTACATCAAATAACTAATAGCACATTCTGCAGACCAAAAGCTATCTTTCTGCCAAATTTGGTTTAATTCCGTCCAGCGATTCGGGCTGTAGGTGTGTCTAAAGGGTCTATGGAAATTAACATTGGGAAACACAGGTTTTTTTTACACCCCCCCCTTTTTTTCTCGGCCCGCTTCGCGCATCACCCCGAAACTTTCCATGCGCAACAAGAATCATTGGCACACCTTTTTTGGGAAAAATTTCGTGAAGATTCATCAAACAGCACCAAAGATATAGGCAAGTAAAAACCACTTTTCCTATGAAAGCATGGTCCTAACTATAACTACCTACATATATATATATATATATACAGGGACATGGTTCTAACAGCAATGACACTGATTGTAAATCGCTACTGAAGGCACTGGAAGAGTGCATGCGGAATGAAACCACCAAATGGTGGGAACAGAAATCTTTGAAAAAATATGAAGAAGCTGGAAGGGTTCCATGAGGACTACGGATACTACTAGCACCTAGCTTTGAAAATCCTAACCCTAAGATGCTGAGTGACTGGGCAGAAAATAACCTTGAAGCGACTATGAACCTGGTTAAGATTCTAATTAAATATGCCCAGATAGATCGCGAGGAGCTAATAAAAGAAATAGCAAGAATAAATGAAGAGCTGGCAAAATTGGAAACACAAGACTACATCACAAAATGTAGATCTGAGATGGCGGAAAGATTAAAGAAGCAAGAAGACAAAATTAAAATCAGGAAGGCACACAAATGTGCCAGGGATAAGGCAGATTATGAATTGGGCCAAATATTCACGTTCTCACGTAAATATGATAATGCAAAGAGGATGAGATTAAATAGAAATAACAAACCCAGCGATGCGCCAACAACAAGTGCCCCAATGGGAGCCGGCAGTACCCTATCATCAACTACTGATCTAAGTTCAGTCTACAGTGAGGCTGAATCAGAAGAAGGAAGGTCCAATGCGACAAACCCAATGTGTGAAAAAGTAAGTTAAGTCTGGCAGAGGAGCTGGATTTTTTATTGCTAGACCGCAGACAGACACTACGGCCACGAAATCAAATGAAAACAACAGAAACCGTAGGAACAAAAGGAGAAAAATCTGGCGCAAGATCAGGAAAAGCAAGAACCAGAAAACCCCATTGGTGCAAAAAGAAGGGAAAAATGACAACACCATAGTCAATTTATCCTCCTTAACACTAACAAAAGCTGAGACGCAACTATTATCTCTTGGGCTGTCATTCTGCCCGGAAAGTAATTTCAATTATGGGCGTACAAGAGTAGACATATTTAAATTCATCCGCAAGCTTAAGCTTAAAAAGTACTTTACAATTAAAGTAGGCACAAACCAATTGAACAGCATACCATCTAATATTACAGTGCCAAGTGAAAACCTACACATATCTGACGTATCCACCCTTCTTACAATGCAGGAGCTCAGTGATGAAGCAGCTGCAGGTCTTCAGGCTAATTTCAGCCAGGAACAAACCCAAGATAGGTTAAGATCCTTGAATATCATGCAAGCAGGGGCGGGCAGTAGCCCATTCAAGCCAAAATCTACCTTTTGTCCCATGATGCCGAAAGATGCCATTGACATCTTCCACGAACGGGTTACAGAAGATCTCAAAACAATATACCGCAATGTACAACAAAAGAAACAAAAGACAAAATATCAGGACATACAGTACAGGAATCTAATGAAGAAACTCAAAAACGAACATGAGATTGTCATAAATAAATCTGACAAGGGAGGCAATACAGTGATCTGGCCCAAACGAGAGTATATCGCAGAAGCAGAGCGACAATTGGATAACAGCGACTGCTATGAGAAGACCAATATGAAGGAGTATAATAAAGCTAGAGAATGCCTTAAAAAGAACTCATGCAGTGGAAAAGACAGGGACTGATCTCCAACGAGGAATTCAGCTTCATGCATAAAGAGTTTCCAGTATTGCCCACTATATATTTTGTACCTAAAATACATAAAAAGATCATACCCGTTCCTGGCAGACCCATCATTTCCGCAATCAATAGTATCAGCGAGAACATTTGCCAATACGTGAATTACTTCCTACAAGAACATGTTCAGAAACTTCCAAGCTACATCAAGGACACTGGGGACTTTTTGATAAAGTTAAATGAAATCATGTGGACAGAGGACTTATTGTTGATTACGCTCGATATGGAATCATTATATACGAGTATTGAACACCTAGTAGGGCTGAATGCAGTCAAATATTTTCTTGAAAGTAGACCTATGACCAGATATAATCATAATTCAATGATATTGGACCTCATTGGATGGTGTCTTTATAATAACTATTTTCTGTTTGGGAAAGAGCTATACAGAGTCAGACAGAAGCGAGGAGTGGCTATGGGGGCCTGTTTCTCCCACAGCTATGCATGCTTGCATGTAGGCTGGTGGGAGGAACAGGTCCTCAGAAAGATACAGAAGCAAAATTATGATAATCATGTAGTACATTGGCTTCGCTTTATTGATGATAAAGACAGTGCGGTTAACTTCATACAAGAGATTAATGACAACAATGTTAACCTGAGATTTACATCTAATATTAGTGACAGTAATATTGAATTTCTGGATGTAAAAGTGTTTGTCAATAATATGAAGTTAGAAACTACACTGCACCGCAAATCGACAGCAGGCAACTCAATACTGCATGCTAGAAGCGCACATCCTAAACATCTGATCAAAAGCATCCCCTATGGGGAATTCATTAGGCTTAAAAGGATATGCAGCACAGAGTCGGAGCCAGATAAATGCCTGGACGAAGCCAAAATGAGATTCCAGAATAGGGCATATGATGTGAAAACCCTACATGAAGCTATGAATAAAGTTCAAACCAGAAGTAGAGAGAGTTTAATGCGGCACAACAATGAGGAAAGGGGACTAGAACAGGGCACGGACACACTAGAAACATCAGAAAGCAACACTATCAGACTTATTACGACTTACAGCAGTCAAGAAAGACAGATTAGAACTATAGTGAATAAGAACTGGCCAATTCTGCTTACAGATGGGGTAATGGTGTCACAATTACCAAGACTACCAACATTCACATTCCGACGAGCAGCCTCTATGAGATCTCAGTTAGTTAAAAGTAGCCCAGAGATAGGCCATAATACATCCTGGCTAAAACCAAGGCAAGGTTTTTTCAAATGCTCTTCTTGCCGGGCATGTAAATTTGGAATTAATACAACCCAGTATACAACACCATTTAACACAAGACAAGTGGCTATTACAGGCAATTTCAGCTGTCGGACAGAATATGCCGTTTACGTGTTGGAATGTACCTGCGGCTTAAGGTACATGGGGAGTACCAAGCTGCAGGTACACGTTAGAATCCTCCAACACCTAAGAGCCATAGTAAACAGTGATGCCTCATATCCAGTAGCACGCCATTTTAAAGCTGTACATAATAATGATCTTAGTTGCTTGAAATATTTTGTCATCAATGCCATCCCTAAACTCCGGCAAGGGGGCAATAGGGAAAGAATGGTTAGACAACTAGAGTCCCAAATGATATTAGAATTAGACTGCAAAGCGCCGACAGGTTTAAACAACAATGAAGACCTCCACAATTTCTTATAATACTTAGCCCCTTATATGCAACAGAGCGAGTATACACTGACAATATGTAGCAGGAATTTCAGCACCAAGTGCTAGCCTCAACATACAAATTTCTGATCGTTGAGGCTAGAATAGACGTATAGTAGACGCTTTTTAAGATACTAGGTCAGACTCATGCAATAAAGAACAGAAATCCATAAGGGAACAGCCGCCCACAGGACATTTTAAAAAAACAAAACAATAAAAAAATTATTTTAAAATATTTATGTAACTTTGTGACATTATAGTATATATGCACTAATTTGCACCAAGCACTTTCTATGCACTTAATGCACTTATGGAACAATTTCAGCACTTATGCACTTTGAAGTTGGACTAACAGGCGTATTTTGCACATGATCTAGATGTTTAGATATTGATTTGAGATTTTGTAGAGGATTTACTACTGTGTTAGTCAACACAACGATAAGAAGGATATTGGATATATGGGAGCATATCAACATTAAATGCATTTAAGCAGTTAGTATCATGTTAAGAATGGCCCCATTGGAGAAGAGCTTACTAGATATGGTTTAGCTAATCAAATGAATTTTAATCATATTGATTTTTATCCATTTCTTGTATTGATATTCATGTATTAATATATTTAAATCTATATATTTATATATTTATTTGAATGCTGTCTCAAAATCATATTACTGTTTCAGGAAATGTCCAGAAATCAGTCTTTTGATTTTAACACGAAAGATCGCGCAATAATGAAGTCTGTTGACTATGTCTAGCTTCAAAAATGTCACGTGAGGAGACCAGGTGTTTTGTTTAAAGAGGTCTATGTTTAGCGCTTTCACTGTGTGAGCAAGGTCACCCATTGACCGAAACGCGTAGCGACATAATGGATCTGTAATAAAACTACATTTTGCAAGGCAAGAGGAGTTTGTGCTCTTTGAAACCGTCTCGATGGAAACGGAAGGGCGAACTTAGGAATTTTATATATATTGTCGTGTAGTTTCTATAGTACCCATACAGGACCTGCGCGTTTGGATAATGTTAGACTTGGCACCATTGGCGTGGGTCTCCCTTCCATTTTTTTGCTGTTGCCTCTTATGTTTTGCTGGTTTTAGATGCTTTTGGGCACTGTGCCACTGCTGTTCAGTGCCACAGTGCAAGTGCTCCCTACTGTAAATTGATGTATGGATTAGTGACTCCATGATTGGATGATTGGTTTACTTGTCAGTCCCTAGTACAGTGCACTAAGTGTGCCCAGGGCTTGTAAATCCAATGCTGCTGGTGGGCTTGCAGCACTGGTTGTGCCACCCACAGAAGCAGCTTGTAAAATGTGTCTCAGGCCTGCCATTGCAGAGCCTGTGTGCTGTCTGCTCGTGCCAAGCTACCAGGGGGTGAGCAGGGGTTATTTTAGGAGTGTATCCCCCTTATCCTGACTAGAAGCAAGGGTCCCTATTTGGACAAAGGTGCAAACTATTGCCAACTAGAGACCCCCAGTTCTAACATTGGTGGTCAGCGGTGAGGATTTGGATTTGCATTTGTGAATCATATACAGTGATTGGTGTACACTACTAGTGAGTGCAGACCAATACGCGACCACATACATTTTGAAAGGACTTTTTTTCCTGGGAACCTTTATTTTTGTTGAGAACTGCCAATTTTCACAATGAGCAAAAGAGGATCCATTGCACCTGCAGATATTGAATTTGAAGAAGATAGGGTTGACACCTACACTGTGCCAGAGCTCAAAGCCATTTGTAAAAGTTTAAAATCTCTATGAGAGGCCTCACCAGGAAGGAGGAGCTTCAAAAGGCGCTGAGGGCCTGGTTGGAAGCACGGAATGCCGGTGGGCAGCCCGAGGAGCCTGTGGAGGAGGCAGAGAATTTAGATGAGCAGCTTGAGGGGCCATTAGGCTTACCCGGGAGGAGAGTGCCGTCCAGGGAGGGCAGCAGTGTTTCTCAAAAGGGCCTGTCTCCAGAGGAGCTGGAGGACAGGGACAAAAGCAGGATGCATGAAATGGAAATGGCCAAACTGAAACAGGGAAGCCATGATAGCCTTGAGCACAAGAAACTGGAGTTGGAAAGGAAGAGGTTGGCCATGGAAGAAAAAAGGATGCTTTTAGAGCATGAGAGAGTGGTGAGGGAGCTAGAGCTAAAGGCTAGGAGCCTAGAGATCACTCCCTCTGGTGGCAGCACACCTCCAGTGCCTGTAGAAAGTAGAGTATACATCCCCAAGGAGGTTATTAAGGATTTCATGAAGGGGGAGGACATTGGGCAATGGTTTAAAGCATATGAGATCGCCATGACATCACACCGGGTCCCTGAGAAGGATTGGGGAGCGGGGTTATGGGGCCGCTTTACAGGTGAGGGAAGGGAAACCTTGCTAGCCTTGCCCACAGAGGATCAGATGTCCTATGCCCACCTGAAGGAAGCTTTAGTGGCAAGGTATGGGTTAACTCCAGAGCTTTATAGGCAGAAGTTTAGGAACTGCAAAAAGCTGGAGTCTAGTACCTGGGTGGAGTATGTGTCTTATTTTTGCAGAGCATTGGATGGATGGGTGAAGGGTAGCAAAGTAAATGACTTGCAGGGGTACTATGATTTAATTGCATGGGAGCACTTGTCCAGTAGTTGTTTTCCAGAGCTACGCCAGCACCTTGTTGACAGTAAGCTGACTAATCCTAGGAAGCTTGCTGAGGAGGCGGACCGCTGTGTCAGTACCCGGGTCCACAAGGGTCTTGTGGGAGACTCCGCCAAAGGTGGGCAGGGTCCCCAGCAGAAGAGTGGGGGGGACAAGGGTACACAGAAGGAGTTCCAAAAAGGGCTCAGAGACACTGGGGCCAGTGTGACAGCTGTCAGTTGTCGGCTGGTGTCTGAGGAGCAGGTGGTCCCCAACCTATTCTACCCTGTAGTTGCCGCTGACAACTCAGAGAGCCACTGCAAGGTGGCCCAGGTTCCCTTTGAGTGGGGGGGGTCTCAGGTATCCTTCAAGTAGCTGTGAGGCCAGCCATGCCTGTTGACTGTCTGCTAGGCAATGATTTGGAGAGCTCCCCTTGGGCGAAGGTGGAGCGGAGGTCTCATTTGGAGATGTTGGGTCTGCCAGAGTGGGCGTGTGTGACCACTCGGTCAATGGCAGCCGGTAAGGGTATTCAGGAGAACCTGGAGCCTGGAAGAAAGGCCCAGGTGCCTGCCTTAAAGAGAGGAGGCGGGGGCACGGGAAACCGGCCCCCGAAGTTCCCACGGTCCAGGAGGAGGCAGACCTTGAGGGGATGCCCTGGAACCTACAGGGGAACAAGTGGCTGAACTGGGGGACCTGCCTGAGCTGACCCATTGGCAGCAGGAAGGAGGCCCCTCCAGGGAAGAGTTCTGCGAGGAGCAGAAGAAGTGCCCTTCTCTTGAGGACTTGCGGCAACAGGCTGCAAGCCAGGCAGCAGGTGATCAGTCTGGATCACACTGGATCTACTGGGAGAATGGTCTCCTGTATAGTGAGCCTAAGGTTGCTGAGCCTGGGTCAGCCCGTGTGCTGGTGGTACCCCAGCGCTTCAGAGCCTTCCTACTGGGTCTGGCTCATGATATGCCTTTAGCAGGACATTTGGGGCAAGACAAGACCTTTCAAAGGCTTGTCACCCACTTTCATTGGCCCCAAATGCGCAAGAGTTCAGATACTCATTGCAGGACCTGTCAGACTTGCCAGGCAAGTGGTAAGAGTGGGAGGAAGCACAAGGCTCCTCTCCAACCTTTCCCTGTTGTCAGCACCCCCTTTGAGAGGCTGGGTATTGACATTGTGGGGCCTCTGGATCCCAAGACAGCCATGGGCAACAGGTTCATCCTGGTCTTGGTGGACCATGCCACCCGGTACCCGGAAGCCATCCCTCTTCGGACAGTGACGGCCCCCGTGGTGGGACATGCACTGATGGGGATTTTCTCCCGTGTGGGGTTCCCCAAGGAGGTGGTGTCCGGCCGTGGTACCAACTTCATTTCCAAGTATATGAAGTCCCTGTGGCAGGAGTGTGGTGTAACCTATAAGTTCACCACTCCTTACCACCCCCAAGGTAATGGGCTGGTTGAGAGATTCAACCGGACCCTGAAAGGCATGATTATGGGTCTTGAAGAACCCATGAGGCGTAAGTGGGACGTCCTCTTGCCATGCCTGCTCTTTGCTTACAGAGAAGTGCCCCAGAAGTCCTTAGGGTTCAGACCCTTTGAACTGCTGTACGGCCATCCTGTAAGAGGACCTCTGAGTCTGGTCAAGGAAGGCTGGGAGGAAGCTCCCAGGAAAACTCCCCAGGATGTATTTAGTTACATGCTGGCCTTCAGGAACCAGACTCGGCGTTTCAGACAACACGCTGAGGCGAATCTGGAAGCCAGCCAGGAAGAGATGAAACGTTGGCATGATCAGAATGCCACTCTGATCGAGTTTCAGCCTGGACAAAAGGTTTGGGTCATGGCCCCAGTGGAGCCCTGTGCGCTCCAGGATAAGTGGACCGGACCATTTGAGGTGGTGGAGCGCAAGAGTGATGTCACCTACTTGGTGGACTTGCAGACTCCCAGGAACCCCTTGCGGGTCCTGCATGTGAACCGCCTGAAGCCCCACTTTGAGAGGTCTGAAGTGGGCATGCTCTTAGCAACAGATGCTGGGATGGAAGAGGAGACTGAACCTCTTCCTGACCTCCTGTATGCAAAAGAGCAAGATGGGTCAGTGGATGGTGTGAACCTCTCTCCCACCCTGTCCCCTGAGCAGCAGAATGACTGTCGCCAACTGTTGGGGCAGTTTTCTGATCTGTTCTCCCTGACTCCCAGTATCACTGAATGGTGCATCCATGATGTGGACACTGGGGACAGTCCTCCTGTGAAGCACAAAACTTACAGAGTGACTGACAGGGTGAGAGCTTGCATCAAGGAGGAGGTCTCCAAGATGTTTGCCTTAGGGGTGATTGAGTCCTCTAACAGCCCTTGGGCCAGCCCAGTGGTCTTGGTCCCAAAGGCTGCCGCGCCTGGTGCCACACCCGAACTCCGGTTCTGTGTGGACTACCGAGGACTCAATTCAGTCACCAGGACTGACGCACACCCCATCCCCAGAGCTGATGAGCTCATTGATCGGTTAGGGGCTGCCCGGTACCTCAGCACGTTTGATCTAACGTCTGGATACTGGCAGATTGCCTTAACTGATGGGGCCAAAGAGAGGTCAGCATTCTCCACACCAGATGGGCACTACCAATTCCGGGTGATGCCCTTTGGGATGAAGAATGCCCCTGCCACCTTTCAGAGGTTGGTCAACCAGGTGTGGCTGGGCTGGAGGATTTCAGTGCCGCCTACCTGGATGACATTGCAGTGTTCAGCGCCACTTGGGAGGAACATCTGCACCACCTCTGGGAAGTGTTGAAGGCGCTGCGGAGGGCAGGCCTCACGATCAAGGCGAGTAAGTGCCAGATCGGGCAGGGTTCTGTGGTGTACTTGGGACACCAGGTTGGGAGCGGCCAGGTGGCGCCCTTACAACCCAAGATAGATACCATCCTGGCTTGGGAACCCCCAAAACCCAGACAGAGGTGAGAGCCTTCTTAGGACTCACCGGGTATTACAGGAGGTTTGTCAAGGGGTATGGCAACATTGTTGCACCCTTGACTGAGCTGACTTCCAGGAAGCAGCCCAGGAAAGTGAACTGGACTGATGCCTGCCAAAAGGCTTTTGATGCCCTGAAATCTGCCATGTGCACGGCGCCCGTGCTTCAGGCGCCCAACTTCTCAAGGGAATTCATTGTGCAGACAGATGCTTCAGAGCATGGTGTTGGGGCTGTGCTTTCACAGATGAATGAGGAGGGCCTAGACCAACCTGTAGCCTTTATTAGTAGGAGGTTACTCCCACGGGAACAGAGGTGGAGTGCGATTGAACGTGAGGCATTTGCTGTGGTCTGGGCACTGAAGAAGTTGAGACCATACTTGTTTGGGACTCACTTCCGGGTTCAGACAGACCACAGGCCCCTCAGATGGTTAATGCAGATGAGGGGTGAGAACCCAAAACTGTTGAGGTGGTCCATTTCCCTACAGGGGATGGACTTCACGGTGGAACACCACCCTGGTACAGAACACGCCAATGCTGATGGTCTGTCCAGATTTTTCCGCCTTAGTGATGAGAACTCCCAGGAGGAAGGGTAGTTCTCCCCACATTTCAGCTGGAGGGGACACGTGTTAGACTTGGCACCATTGGCGTGGGTCTCCCTTCCATTTTTTTGCTGTTGCCTCTTATGTTTTGCTGGTTTTAGATGCTTTTGGGCACTGTGCCACTGCTGTTCAGTGCCACAGTGCAAGTGCTCCCTACTGTAAATTGATGTATGGATTAGTGACTCCATGATTGGATGATTGGTTTACTTGTCAGTCCCTAGTACAGTGCACTGAGTGTGCCCAGGGCTTGTAAATCCAATGCTGCTGGTGGGCTTGCAGCACTGGTTGTGCCACCCACAGAAGCAGCTTGTAAAATGTGTCTCAGGCCTGCCATTGCAGAGCCTGTGTGCTGTCTGCTCGTGCCAAGCTACCAGGGGGTGAGCAGGGGTTATTTTAGGAGTGTATCCCCCTTATCCTGACTAGAAGCAAGGGTCCCTATTTGGACAAAGGTGCAAACCATTGCCAACTAGAGACCCCCAGTTCTAACAGATAACATAAACTGTGGGCTTGTTGTTAGACTGTCTCTGTGCACCCCCACCATATATGTTAGCCTGATTTGCATTAGCTAGCTCACAGTGCCACTAGAATCTC
Organism: Calotriton arnoldi; assembly: GCA_963921515.1. NCBI lineage: Eukaryota > Metazoa > Chordata > Amphibia > Caudata > Salamandridae > Calotriton > Calotriton arnoldi. The sequence goes on along the minus strand of CAWUFW010026159.1, from coordinate 13,359 downwards.
CTCTTATCGGGGAGAGATTAGTTTCTGGCAACCTTAGATCATGACAACCCAAATTCCTCAGAATCGTGGAAACAATGTACTACCTTTCGCTCAGTCACTCGTGCTTACTTATTCGGTTTGTCTCAGAGAGTTACACAGAATAAACAGTCGGGCGTTTCAATAAGTATTTATTGAACAGTTGTTATTCTAGTGTAAAATATATGTGCTGCGGCAACCAGCAGACAATAGCAGAGATATATTATCAGCAGTAGGATAAAAGCAAAGGGATAGAACAGTTCTACCATATTGCAATAATCATGAATACATACATGAATATGAAAAGCATTATGCAAGTGCGCGTACTCCTACGATGCCTAACTAGATGTACCTGAGTGTACCTAGCATATGTGTAGGTCTAAAAGCCTAAGAGCCAAGAATTCTTCTAGGATTTAGTCTAACCCCCATACCTGAATAGAGAGAGTGTGGGACCCCGTCCTGGTCTCGAGTTGGACACCCCGTAAGGGCTGTGTTAGACCGCTGTCAGCTGGAGCGACTGCATGCAGGAGTCTCAGCGTCTCTGGTCAGTGTGTCAGCATGGAAGTCTCGGTTCCCTCTATCTTACCGGGGCAAGATGTGGTGTATTTATACCCTAAAGAGTCTCGGTCCTCAGTATGGTTTGTATTGGTCTGTCGTAAGACATGAGGAAGACGTCAGGGGTGAACTTTGTACATACATATTATGCAGGTGGTGTATTCCTAGAGGGCCATGCATAATTGATGAGTACAGTGTGGGCCTGTGTTTGGGAAAAACACTGCTGTATTCAAAACCACAGGATAGATAACGTTCAGCCCTCAGAGCACGTTGTGTACTAGCAAGGACCAATGTAGGTGAAAGATCATGCCTATATAAGGAATCATGACTATAATAGGACATGTACAGTTATGACCATAACTGGGCATATGCGGCTATGACCATAATAGGGCAAGTACGAATATGACCATATATGGGCAAATATGAATACGTCCATTTTAGGGCATGTACGAACGGGTCTACATTAGGGCCTCTATACGGGACATAACACCCACTCCTCTTCTGAATTGGATAACAATGACCATACTTAAAATCTGGACAATTTAAAACTTTTTTTTAAAAGCAAGTAAAAACATGGTTCTAAAATTGTTAAAAATCTTCTGCCTAAATCGCTACTAATTCAGCTATTTCTAATTGGCACTAAAAGAATTTCCATTTTATTTCTCCATATAAGTTGCCTCACTCAAAGCGGAAGAAGGCCATGCTTCTCTCAAGCGAAAGTGTCAATTTAGGAAATGTTCCAATTTTGCTTGTTTGTTGTGAAACGAGTGAAGAAGCCGAATTATTTCCCAGGACACGATGAGCCAATTCAAGATTAAGCGTCCTGGCTGGGAAGCACAATATTATCGTGTCAGCTGCTTCAGACGACAAATCCAGCGCCTCAAAGAGAACGTCAATCGCACATAGATGGAATGTAGCTCTGCCAACAGTCGGTGCTGCGGCAGCTTGTGTGGCAGTTGTTACCCGGGTGCCTGTGGTTGAGTCACCTAACCCAGCAGGAGCAAACGGCACCTGTGAATTCTCCAGGAATGCGTTCATCAGAATTGGAAGCCGCTGGGGACAACGCAGAGCATGGGCCTTTATGGGGTCCAGCATTGCATCCGTGTCCGGAGGCGCATCTGATGGAAATGTTAGACAAAGATCCAACGTGCATTCTTCTCCGCAAAACAGGCTTCGAAGAACAGGTAAGATGCAGTCTACCCAGACTGGTCGAAACGATAGAAACCAGGAGGCATTGAGTTCTCGCAGGCAAGGAATGCCCAGAAGTTGTACCATGCGTTCACGGTACGTCCGCTCCAGGAGCGTGTTCGCCATTCCCTCGGGAATTAGGCCGTCCATTGCGTAGCAGTAGTATTATGAATAGGACCCCTGCAACCAGCAATAGGATAAGCGGGAATCCTCCAAATACGCTTCCCAATACGGAGTGTATAAAATTTGGGATTACTCCGAGGACTGTCTGAAAGGTGCTTAACAGTCCTGACCCTATGGTCTTAAATAGGTGTACAATACCGCTCGTATCAGACATATTGAAGATACGTCCCACCATTTCTAAGAAATGAAAGGGGCAGTTTGTACGTATAAGCGCCTGTATCTCAGTCGAGGTCCTTGCAACTTGAAGTTCATAGGTTTCTCGAGCGGAGGTTCAGGGTACGGGTTGCTGTAAAAGCATGGCTTTCAATCTGCTCAGAGTATCAAATTGTATAAAAGAAACATTCAGTGAAGGCCGTAGCGGCGCCTCCCTGACTGTGTTCAGTGGTGGAAACAATACTTGCATACAGCAAGTAACCCTGGAGTTAACAGTGACCAGATAGGCGACGCCCGGAAGCATCCCACAGCAACCTTGATCATTTAGCATTAAGTAACTCCCATTCGAGAGCAGCTGGAAAACCGGCGTGATCTTGGCCGCTGGGGTCCCTGACATGTGACAAGATAAGTTCGCTACTGAACCGCTACAGGCTCCGTGCAGAGAAATATCTTGACACATGAGAGAACCGCTTAAAGCGTTCTTGCAGTTTGTACCACTCAGATACACTTTTCGATCCCCATTCCGGCATCGGTATCTATATGGTAACTACCAAGATTCCTTAATGTATCCCTTACCTATTTTTTCATATTTGCCTGCCTGCCTTTGCTCAAGGCAATATTGAAACTGAAACGTAGTGACCGGCAGAGTGATTTGGCCATGAATTAGCCATTCAGTTGATGGTGATTCGGCTACAGTGAATGGTAACCTTTCCAGTTTCTCAATATGCAGCATTGTATATTTGGCTCCCCTTTGTGCCATTTCTGTCTGTTTATCAGTCAGATTGTATTCTGAGAACAGAGACGTGGTGTTTATGAAACGCCAGGGCACACAGCCTGCACGCAAAGATTGTAGCGTCCAGCTTAGCATCATAATAGAACATAGCTGAGATTGCCCGTGTTGTAACAAGGCCAGATCTTGTTCTAATATGTCGATTGCCGAAGACACAATGTTGCCTAAGGAGTAAATTCTGGAGGTCAAAGTTGTTAACCCATTATCCACTTCAGCTAATGCCTTCTCTAAGTTGATACGGTCTATTTCCCGTATTCTTTCTGCGGCCTCCTGTTGGGATATTTTCCAGTTTTCATTATAGTAGGCATAAATGCCAGCATATATGAAACGTATCTGACGTGTTTTCCTTGGGCCTTGTAAAAAATCCCTAAGATCTACATCAGGTGTTAGTAGGGTCAAATGGTGTTTCACTTCAGTGAGTGTTGAGGTCTCTAGCCAATCAAGGCACAACTTCCCAACACTATAGGATGTCACTACCCCTGGGTGTTGTCTCTGTACATAGCGTGTATCTGGCCTATGGATACTAAACCCTTCGGTATTATTCATAAATCTCTGTTGACAGGTGTCAAATCAGCCATTTCGTCCAATCAGGATCTGATCTGTTGTACTGGATAATGTCATCTAATCCTACCCCTTGTGTAGTTGAATTCTGCCGCCCACCCATCTGTGATGGTGTAGGAAACCCGGGTGAGTTCAGTTCCTTATTCTTGGCTAGTCCAAGACAGGATGTCTGTTGCACAGTTTCATTCAGAAATATCTGCTGTGGAATGATGCATGCTCTAAATAGCGCTTCTGTTCCCTGGACTTGCCAGTCCCTAGAACCCCAGATTGATTTAAAATCTATAGTGTCCTTCCATAGGTCGAAACCCTGTGTAGACAACTGGGCCATAAAGGAAGCAGAGTAAATCTGTTTGGTGTTAGTCAACATAATTTTCTGTGCTGATGTTTTTGCCACTTTGTAATAAAATGACCTCGGGTCAGATGTGTTGAACCCTGAAAAGTATGTGAATTTCTGTGCAAAAGTTTGCGAACTACCTTTTGGAGGTGTTGGGCAGTGTTCCCACTGGTGGTATTCAAATACATTTCTAGATGTTATAGATTTGTGTAAGAAATGATGACCATAATGTTGGTAACAGTACAATGTATCATAGTCTAAAGTACCTTCTAACATTTCATTGTTCGGAAATGCTGCAGTTTTTTCTAAATCAGACATCAAATTGTTTACAGTATCAGTGTCCCAATTATCAGAAAATGTACTGGAGGTAATGATATCACTTAAAGAAATTTTAAATACATGTTTTAGCTTTAAAAGTTCAGTCGGACCGAATACATCATAATCAACCTTGTCCCATACTATACCGTCCGGTATAGGAACTGCTGTGATGTTCACTGAAGACAAGTCTCTTGGTTCACGATGTGAAGACTGGTGTGGTTTTAAAATCAAATTGACTCTTTGTGCTGTAGAGGTATGGTCCATTAATAAGCATACTAAAAGTTATAATTAAACCTAGCCAGAAAAGAAAAAAGAAAATCCCAGTGATATACCATAGTTCAATCCAAGGTGACACCAGGTAAGTCTTTCTAAAAAAGTTCAAAAAGTCAGCGAGTTTCTGTGTGAATGATTTTTGGGCTGGCGTCGTTTCCGGCTCACTTGGGTCCAGTGAAAACGTATCAAAGTTCATGAAATAGCCAGAAGCAGTTCGATCAATTGTTGGAATTGCATCGGGATTTGTTGAAATTGGATTTTGCTCTTGACGAGGCATGTTGACGTAGATGTCTGTAGTCGGTCTGATTGCAACTTGGTTGTTAAGTTGATTTTCTTCTTGTTGAAGTGGAACGAGTTCCATAGTATTGTTGCTTAGTCCTTCATTCCGTACAGGTGGCTCTTCAAATGTGATGAGTCTTTCTGTTTGAACTTCTTGGATTGTAGCGAGAGGAGGGCGTCTGCTACTGTGGAGTCCACGTGGCCTACTGTTTAGTATCGGCCACATAGTGTGGTTTCATTAAGTCAATTGAGACAAATCTTTTCTCCTTTTTCCCGGCAAGAGGTGGCAGAAGTACAGTTCTTGTGCCTTGGATTGCAAGGACCGGTACAGGCTTTCTGTAGGATTGCCCAAATTCTTTCTTATCAGCAATCTTCTCTCTGACCAGATCCCCAACTTTTGGGATCCAGACAGGTCTTGCCGTTACTGCCTTGACTTCCTCAGTGGCGGCCTGTTTCTGGAGCACGTTACTTTGTTGTGTCCTGGATTCATTTAGATCCTGTAAAACAGCCAAACGATCATGGATATCAAATGGTTTTTTATCCGCCACTATGCCTTCACAATCAAGATCAGGTACCCACATTCTTGTCCCAAATAGGACCTCGTAAGGAGTAACACCCCCTAGAGAGCTTCTTGGCTGATTATTGATCGCTCACTGTACCCCATAAAGGTGATCGACCCATCTACCTCCCTTGCCTAATACCCTAGCTGTTAAAGATTGCTTTAAGTCTCGGTTTTTCCTCTCCACAACAGAATTTCCCTCGGGATGGTACGGAGAGGAGTACCGCAATGCTACGCCCATTCCTTCCATGGTCTCTTTGTAAGCCCACGAGCTAAACGCCGGACCACGCTCAGAATGTAACGTGCCAACTGCGTATGTGCCGATAAAGACTCGCAAATCATTTATAACAGTTGAGGCCAGATCTTGAGGAAACTTGAGCTGGACGTACATGAACGGACAACCTGATGCTGTCTAATAATGGTATCTGTACTGGACATGTTGTGGTGGACCCTTCCATCTGCTTGCAGATGTCGCAGTTCCAGACATAGTCTCTAATCTGCCTTCTCATCACGGGCCACCAGTAGCGTTCTTTCAACAAAGAAACAGTCTCCCTAAGTCCCTTATGTACAGAACCTTTCTCTTCGTGTGCTGCCACAATTAAGCCTCGCCTACGATCCATATTTGGTATTACTCTATCCCCCACTCCAGGAATCTGAGCACATGGAATGTTTTGTGCATCTAACTTGTAGGAGTATTTGAGTGGAAATGTCTTTGGTACTGCTGTGCTGCCTTTGCGTGAAGCATTGACAGCTACCATAATCTCGCCGTCTACTCTCGTCTTTGAACGAGTAACTGCAGCTACGGCGGCTGTGCGAACAGCCCCCTTTGCGGCTTCATCAGCCAATGAATTCCCTTCAACATGAACGCCATCACGCTGATGACTCAGTGTATGTATCACGTGAGCCCTTGGTAGTTCGTTTCTCAACTCCACTACCTGTTCCCATAGCATTTTATGCTTAATTGTGCCACCTTTTGCATCTTTGAACCCGTTTTGTTCCCAATGATGTAGATATTCATTGTACGACTGTACACAGTTAAAGGAATCACACACAATCAGTGTGGGGAATTCTTGATCCGTATTTATAAGTGCCAGTATCAGTGCTTTGAGTTCTGCCAACTGAGCCGTGCAGTCTCCTAGAGACTTTCCATCGTGCATGCGACCTTTAACAATCGCACATGCTGCGCTGTAAGCTTGCTTACTCCCTATGGCCGGTTGAGCAGACCCGTCAGTGTAAAAAATGTATTCAAACTGATCTAGAGGCAACATTTCATTTGGTAGAGGATATTCTTGTTCATATTGCAGGAATGCCTGTGTTTTTAAACTTGGATTGAATCTGTATTCAACATCCGTTGCAGTAAGAGAATTAGCCCATTGTATCCATCTGGGATGTAAGGCTTTCGCATTTGGAATGCTAGCTTTTGTAACAGCTTCTAAAGCTGGTACTGGGGTCACGACAATTATGCGTTTACCCTGAGCCAGAGCTCTTTCTCTTGCTACAGCGGTCTGCACTGCTGTCAGGATTTTTTCTGTTGAAGTGAAACGCATTTCTGCGTTTGTGTACAGGTGTGATTTGTATGCGATTGGTACAGTTTCACCTTCATTAAAAGTTAAATAAGTGTACCCGCATTGACCCGCTATTACTCGGATAACTAAGTTCTGTGCGTTTACACGTGTCTGTAAATGTTTAGAAGCTATCATGTCTTCCTGTAGGGAACGCAGGATATTTGTATGTTCCTGTGTCCATTGTCGGACTGAAAAATCAGGTTTTATTAAGTCGTAGAAAGGTTTTACTCTTTCTGCGTAGTCTAAAATGTATGTTCGACCAAAATTTAGGAATCACAGAATTGATTGTAAATTCTTTAATGATTTTGGAGGTTGGAGCAGCACACACTTTTCTAAAAAGTTAGCTGCCAGGCTTTTTCCTTCACTTGACAGCTCGTATCCTAAAAATAGGACACTGAGGTGGGCAATTTTTGATTTTTTAAAGTTACATTTGTAGCCCTCAGAGGCGAATCCCATAATAATGGTGCTCACCCTGGTCAAGTGCCTCGGTAAGTCATCATCCGTCAGATAAATATCATCCACATAGGACAATGCTTCTTCATCCAAATTTTGAAGTAACTCTGTTACCCTTGCTGAAAATACCCCGGGGCTATTTTTATACCCTTGGGCTAGTCGACAAAATTGTCGCTGGGACCCTAACGCACTGCTTTCAGGCGCTATATTTTGGCAGAAAAATCCATTTGAGATATCTAGTGTTGTTTTGTATTTTTTGCGCACAATGTTATTCATTAATGCGGCACTGTGTGCATTTTGAACTGCAAGGGCCTGATTCACAGAACTAACTTACGTCAAAAACGTAAAGTTAGTACTTTTTGGTATTCACAGAATACACTTACTAATTTTGGTATTCACAGAATGAACTTACTCATTTCGGTATTCACAGAAGTTAGTAGTCCTAACTTTAGGACTCCTAAATGCCTTCTGTGAATACCGAAATTCTTAAAGTTAGGATTTTTCTCAGTTTAGGAGTAGTAAAGTTAGGAGTAGTTCGTGTTGATGATCCTCTGGACTGAACTCCCTTAGGCATTGGCGGATCGCCACTGAAGCTGCTTCCCCCTTAATGTTAGCTAGTATTATGGCTGATACCTGGTCAAAGTTATTTAGTAACTTCATCCCTAAGTTAAGGGCCGGCTCTGCTCCGTGCTCATTTTGTATCTGTCTCAATACATCAGGTATTACTGCTAAGGACGGGATACCATGTGTTCTGGTATATATGGCAGCAAAGACTGAACCCCAAGAGGTGCAGTCCTCTACTTGTGGTGTGATCCCCATGGGCAAGCAGATTGTTAGAATTCTGTGTTTTTCATAGGTGGTAGTATTCGGGAATACTGCCTCAAGCTGAGTTATTTTCTGAGCTATCAAGAATGGTATTTGTTCCATGAGGACTACGGATACTACTAGCACCTAGCTTTGAAAATCCTAACCCTAAGATGCTGAGTGAATGGGCAGAAAATAACCTTGAAGCGTCTATGAACCTGGTTAAGATTCTAATTAAATATGCCCAGATAGATCGCGAGGAGCTAATAAAAGAAATAGCAAGAATAAATGAAGAGCTGGCAAAATTGGAAACACCAGACTACATCACAAAATGTAGATCTGAGATGGCGGAAAGATTAAAGAAGCAATAAGACAAAATTAAAATCAGGAAGGCACACAAATGTGCCACGGATAAGGCAGATTATGAATTGGGCCAAATATTCACGTTCTCACGTAAATATGATAATGCAAAGAGGATGAGATTAAATAGAAATAACAAACCCAGCGATGCGCCAACAACAAGTGCCCCAATGGGAGCCGGCAGTACCCTATCATCAACTACTGATCTAAGTTCAGTCTACAGTGAGGCTGAATCAGAAGAAGGAAGGTCCAATGAGACAAACCCAATGTGTGAAAAAGTAAGTTAAGTCTGGCAGAGGAGCTGGATTTTTTATTGCTAGACCGCAGACAGACACTACGGCCACGAAATCAAATGAAAACAACAGAAACCGTAGGAACAAAAGGAGAAAAATCTGGCGCAAGATCAGGAAAAGCAAGAACCAGAAAACCCCATTGGTGCAGAAAGAAGGGAAAAATGACAACACCATAGTCAATTTATCCTCCTTAACACTAACAAAAGCTGAGACGCAACTATTATCTCTTGGGCTGTCATTCTGCCCGGAAAGTAATTTCAATTATGGGCGTACAAGAGTAGACATATTTAAATTCATCCGCAAGCTTAAGCTTAAAAAGTACTTTACAATTAAAGTAGGCACAAACCAATTGAACAGCATACCATCTAATATTACAGTGCCAAGTGAAAACCTACACATATCTGACGTATCCACCCTTCTTACAATGCAGGAGCTCAGTGATGAAGCAGCTGCAGGCCTTCAGGCTAATTTCAGCCAGGAACAAACCCAAGATAGGTTAAGATCCTTGAATATCATGCAAGCAGGGGCGGGCAGTAGCCCATTCAAGCCAAAATCTACCTTTTGTCCCATGATGCCGAAAGATGCCATTGACATCTTCCACGAACGGGTTACAGAAGATCTCAAAACAATATACCGCAATGTACAACAAAAGAAACAAAAGACAAAATATCAGGCCATACAGTACAGGAATCTAATGAAGAAACTCAAAAACGAACATGAGATTGTCATAAATAAATCTGACAAGGGAGGCAATACAGTGATCTGGCCCAAACGAGAGTATATCGCAGAAGCAGAGCGACAATTGGGTAACAGCGACTGCTATGAGAAGACCAATATGAAGGAGTATAATAAAGCTAGAGAATGCCTTAAAAAAGAACTCATGCAGTGGAAAAGACAGGGACTGATCTCCAACGAGGAATTCAGCTTCATGCATAAAGAGTTTCCAGTATTGCCCACTATATATTTTGTACCTAAAATACATAAAAAGATCATACCCGTTCCTGGCAGACCCATCATTTCCGCAATCAATAGTATCAGCGAGAACATTTGCCAATACTTGAATTACTTCCTACAAGAACATGTTCAGAAACTTCCAAGCTACATCAAGGACACTGGGGACTTTTTGATAAAGTTAAATGAAATCATGTGGACAGAGGACTTATTGTTGATTACGCTCGATATTGAATCATTATATACGAGTATTGAACACCTTGTAGGGCTGAATGCAGTCAAATATTTTCTTGAAAGTAGACCTATGACCAGATATAATCATAATTCAATGATATTGGACCTCATTGGATGGTGTCTTTATAATAACTATTTTCTGTTTGGGAAAGAGCTATACAGACAGAAGCGAGGAGTGGCTATGGGGGCCTGTTTCTCCCCCAGCTATGCATGCTTGCATGTAGGCTGGTGGGAGGAACAGGTCCTCAGAAAGATACAGAAGCAAAATTATGATAATAATGTAGTACATTGGCTTCGCTTTATTGATGATGTTTTTATTGTTTGGAAAGGCGATAAAGACAGTGCGGTTAACTTCATACAAGAGATTAATGACAACAATGTTAACCTGAGATTTACATCTAATATTAGTGACAGTAATATTGAATTTCTGGATGTAAAAGTGTTTGTCAATAATATGAAGTTAGAAACTACACTGCACCGCAAATAGACAGCAGGCAACTCAATACTGCATGCTAGAAGCGCACATCCTAAACATCTGATCAAAAGCATCCCCTATGGGGAATTCATTAGGCTTAAAAGGATATGCAGCACAGAGTCGGAGCCAGATAAATGCCTGGACGAAGCCAAAATGAGATTCCAGAATAGGGCATATGATGTGAAAACCCTACATGAAGCTATGAATAAAGTTCAAACCAGAAGTAGAGAGAGTTTAATGCGGCACAACAATGAGGAAAGGGGACTAGAACAGGGCACGGACACACTAGAAACATCAGAAAGCAACACTATCAGACTTATTACGACTTACAGCAGTCAAGAAAGACAGATTAGAACTATAGTGAATAAGAACTGGCCAATTCTGCTTACAGATGGGGTAATGGTGTCACAATTACCAAGACTACCAACATTCACATTCCGACGAGCAGCCTCTATGAGATCTCAGTTAGTTAAAAGTAGCCCAGAGATAGGCCATAATACATCCTGGCTAAAACCAAGGCAAGGTTTTTTCAAATGCTCTTCTTGCCGGGCATGTAAATTTGGAATTAATACAACCCAGTATACAACACCATTTAACACAAGACAAGTGGCTATTACAGGCAATTTCAGCTGTCGGACAGAATATGCCGTTTACGTGTTGGAATGTACCTGCGGCTTAAGGTACATGGGGAGTACCAAGCTGCAGGTACACGTTAGAACCCTCCAACACCTAAGAGCCATAGTAAACAGTGATGCCTCATATCCAATAGCACGCCATTTTAAAGCTGTACATAATAATGATCTTAGTTGCTTGAAATATTTTGTCATCAATGCCATCCCTAAACTCCGGCGAGGGGGCAATAGGGAAAGAATGCTTAGACAACTAGAGTCCCAAATGATATTAGAATTAGACTGCAAAGCGCCGACAGGTTTAAACAACAATGAAGACCTCCACAATTTCTTATAATACTTAGCCCCTTATATGCAACAGAGCGAGTATACACTGACAATATGTAGCAGGAATTTCAGCACCAAGTGCTAGCCTCAACATACAAATTTCTGATCGTTGAGGCTAGAATAGACATATAGTAGACGCTTTTTAAGATACTAGGTCAGACTCATGCAATAAAGAACAGAAATCCATAAGGGAACAGCCGCCCACAGGACATTTTAAAAGAACAAAACAATAAAAAAATTATTTTAAAATATTTATGTAACTTTGTGACATTATAGTATATATGCACTAATTTGCACCAAGCACTTTCTATGCACTTAATGCACTTATGGAACAATTTCAGCACTTATGCACTTTGAAGTTGGACTAACAGGCGTATTTTGCACATGATCTAGATGTTTAGATATTGATTTGAGATTTTGTAGAGGATTTACTACTGTGTTAGTCAACACAACGATAAGAAGGATATTGGATATATGGGAGCATATCAACATTAAATGCATTTAAGCAGTTAGTATCATGTTAAGAATGGCCCCATTGGAGAAGAGCTTACTAGATATGGTTTAGCTAATCAAATGAATTTTAATCATATTGATTTTTATCCATTTCTTGTATTGATATTCATGTATTTATATATTTAAATCTATATATTTATATATTTATTTGAATGCTGTCTCAAAAATCATATTACTGTTTCAGGAAATGTCCAGAAATCAGTCTTTTGATTTTAACACAAAAGATCGCGCAATAATGAAGTCTGTTGACTATGTCTAGCTTCAAAAATGTCACGTGAGGAGACCAGGTGTTTTGTTTAAAGAGGTCTATGTTTAGCGCTTTCACTGTGTGAGCAAGGTCACCCGTTGACCGAAACGCGTAGCGACATAATGGATCTGTAATAAAACTAAATTTTGCAAGGCAAGAGGAGTTTGTGCTCTTTGAAACCGTCTCGAGGGAAACGGAAGGGCGAACTTAGGAATTTTATATATATTGTCGTGTAGTTTCTATAGTACCCATGCAGGACCTGCGCGTTTGGATAACATAAACTGTGGGCTTGGTGTTAGACTGTCTCTGTGCACCCTCACCGTATATGTTAGCCTGATTTGCATTAGCTAGCTCACAGTGCCACTAGAATCTCCTCTTATCGGGGAGAGATTAGTTTCTGGCAACCTTAGATCATGACAACCCAAATTCCTCAGAATCGTGGAAACAATGTACTACCTTTCGCTCAGTCACTCGTGCTTACTTATTCGGTTTGTCTCAGAGAGTTACACAGAATAAACAGTCGGGCGTTTCAATAAGTATTTATTGAACAGTTGTTATTCTAGTGTAAAATATATGTGCTGCGGCAACCAGCAGACAATAGCAGAGATATATTATCAGCAGTAGGATAAAAGCAAAGGGATAGAACAGTTCTACCATATTGCAATAATCATGAATACATACATGAATATGAAAAGCATTATGCAAGTGCGCGTACTCCTACGATGCCTAACTAGATGTACCTGAGTGTACCTAGCATATGTGTAGGTCTAAAAGCCTAAGAGCCAAGAATCCTTCTAGGATTTAGTCTAACCCCCATACCTGAATAGAGAGAGTGTGGGACCCCGTCCTGGTCTCGAGTTGGACACTCCGTAAGGGCTGTGTTAGACCGCTGTCAGCTGGAGCGACTGCATGCAGGAGTCTCAGCGTCTCTGGTCAGTGTATCAGCATGGAAGTCTCGGTTCCCTCTATCTTACCGGGGCAAGATGTGGTGTATTTATACCCTAAAGAGTCTCGGTCCTCAGTATGGTTTGTATTGGTCTGTCGTAAGACATGAGGAAGACGTCAGGGGTGAACTTTGTACATACATATTATGCAGGTGGTGTATTCCTAGAGGGCCATGCATAATTGATGAGTACAGTGTGGGCCTGTGTTTGGGAAAAACCCTGCTGTATTCAAAACCACAGGATAGATAACGTTCAGCCCTCAGAGCACGTTGTGTACTAGCAAGGACCAATGTAGGTGAAAGATCATGCCTATATAAGGAATCATGACTATAATAGGACATGTACAGTTATGACCA